>JAEIIF010005799.1:0-49687 GCA_018874455.1 Drosophila trapezifrons
ATAATACAAAAAAAATAATAATAATATTGTTTATAGTAATTTAATGCAAAGCTTTCCTTCAGAAATAAACAAATATATATATTCAGGCATTAGCTACACTGGTAATAATTTTCTGGTATATCTGAACGCCCTTCAAGTAGGTTTCCGCGTGGAGAAATTCATCGTGATCGTGCAGCAAAACCGGAGTGTGGTTCATGGGAGAGAAGCCCAAGGCTGGAATGCCCGCATGACGGATGTAGCGACTATCTGTGCCGCCTGGGAACACCTGTAGGTTGATCGACAGGTCCCTAGAAAATAATCGTTACAAAAACAGGCGTCTTTGAAAAACACAAAATCTAAACCTACAGCTCATCCGTGGCGCTCTTGAAAGCCAGCCAAAACGGATTAGACTCGTCGGTGGCCGTTGGTGGAATGTGTCCCTTATTCCACTTCGATCCGAACTCGAACTCAATGTCGCCGCCAGCCTCTTGGCACCATTTGTGGAGCTGCGAAAAGGAACTATTATTTCTAAAAAACAATCAAGGATAATCAGAGACCCACATTAGCTTCGAACTCGACGATATCCGTATCCAAGGACAGCCGGCAATCAAAGGTGGCGGTCATGGTGGGTGGCACCACATTGCTCTGGACTCCCCCGTCCACTGAGGTCAGGTTAATGGTAGTCACATCGCCGATCTGGAGTTTGGGGTTATCTTTAAGGCGTTTCACCTGAACCGCCCTAAGCTCCATCATCTTGCTAACGAGATAGCTCAACTTCTCCCCCGCGGTATTTGGCATCAACAGCAGACCATGTCCGGCTGATCCGTTGATTTTGAATATTACACCTGGAAAGGAACACCAATTACTCGTGAGAAAACGCGTTGTCTTTCCCCTTACGTTTCACTGTTCGCTCGGCATAGAAAACGGGAAACTCGGAGGTGGGTGAAGCTATGCCTTCATCCAGACTAAAGCCAATGTTGAGGGCTCGAAATTTCTCGGAGTTCACAAAAGGTAGCATTCCCTTTCTTCCGCCAAGTTCCTCATCTAGAATGGGCAAGTCCTTGGATGAATATTCTGTAAAGAATATTGAATACTCTCACCTGGCACAAAGGATATGTGAATGGTTCTCTTCAACCTCAAGTCACTCCTTTTCAGGGCCCTTATAGCCGCCAGATACTGCATGCCCACACACTTCATATCCTGAGTTCCCCTGGCGAAAATCCGGCCTTCCTCATCGATATCAGCTCCAAAAGGAGGATGTGTCCAGTTCTCGGGGAACACAGGCACCACATCCATGTGGGAGTTGAGCAGAATGCTGGGTAACTCTGGTTCCAGACCCTCCCAGGTCATAACCACCACGGGATTCTGCTCATTGAGTGGATAGAAAACATTGATGGGCAAGTTCAAGCCCTCAGCCTGGCCTTTCAGAAAGTCTACGCAAGGTTCTAGGATATAGAGAATATAATGTATTATTATAATTATTTATTATTTGTAGTCGAATACCCACCGTAATTCGGATCGGGATGCACACTTGGAATCCTCAGATACTCTTGAAAGTACTGAATCTCTTCATTGGTTTCCCAGTTCTTGGCGCTCATTGTGTCCCCTTCGAAAGCTCGGTTAAAACTAAATCTAGAACCCAGACAGACTACTGGAGATTTGATATCTCTTCACTCCGTTTATTATCAGACAAAGGTTTTATCTCAAGGCATTTTGATCGTAAACAAAGGCGATAGCTGCTAGGTTTGACAAGACATCATTTTTAAACCATATTATAAAATTTATCAGGGACAACCCAGAAACACGGAGAAGACAAAGAATGTAATCTAAGCACTTAGCACCTTGTCTTATTTTTCTAATATATCTGGAAGGTCTGAAAAAAAGAAGGAAAGGGATGAAGTAAAGAGAAAGGATCGGGACCACCGTCCAATAAACGCATTTAATGGTTTTATAATTAAGCATAAACAGACAAGATAGAAACAAAATGTAAGGAAAACCAACTAAACATTTGCTATGTTGCTTATAATTCTCTGATATATCTGCACGCCCCTCAGATATATATCTGCCTGAATGAATTCGTCGTGATCATGGAGAAGTACGGGAGTTTTATTCATGGGTGAGAAGCCCAGAGCCGGAATGCCAACCTGGCGAATATATCTGCTATCAGTGCCTCCAGTAAAAATTTCAGGCTTGATGGAGAGTCCACTGAAAGTTAAGAAATTGGATTAAAAAGATAGGAATCTGATAAATATAATAATAAAGATTACTTACAGCTCATCCGTAGCTTCCTTGAAAGCTAACCAAAAGGGATTACTATCATCGATGGCAGTGGGCAAAACTCTAGGTTGCTTTTGCTCGTAGGTGATGTCAATGCCTCCGCCCACATCATCACACCATTTGTGGAGCTATGGGAATACAGGAAATTATATAAATATATATCTATATATTTCAGAATCTAATAAGAACATACTTTAGCTTCAAATTCTTGATGATCCACATCCAAAGCCAGTCGACAATCAAAGCACACAGTCAGCAGAGGAGGCACCACATTGCTCTGAACTCCGCCATCAACTCGGGTCAAGTTAATGGTGGTCACATCGCCAATGACCAGTTCAGGATTATTCTGCAGCCTCTGGACCTGCAACTTCCGGAATCCCATCATCTTGCCAACTATGTAATTAAGCTTTTCGCCTGCGGTATTGGGCAGCAGAAGGGATCCATGACCGGCAGTGCCACTGATGTGGAAATAGACACCTTTAGGGGAGGCATAAATTGAATATTATTGCTATTAATATGGCTAATATAAATATTTAACTCACGCCACACCGATCGCTCTGCATAAAATACAGGAAACTCCTCGGAGGGTGAGGCCAAACCCTCGTCCAATCCAAAACCCACATTCAGCTTACGGAAATCCTCGGTGTGCACAAATGGTCGCATTCCATGTCTTCCGCCCATTTCCTCATCTGAATGAGACGTTTTTCTGATGAGAGAGTTACTCTCAAAGGAGAATCCCTAAACACTTACCCGCCACAAAGGATATGTGGATAGTTCTCTTGAATCTCGCATCATTCCTCTTCAAAGCCCTTATGGCTGCGAGATACTGCATGCCCACGCATTTCATATCCTGAGTTCCTCTGGCAAATATGCGACCCTCCCCATCGATATTTGCTCCAAAGGGAGGATGTGTCCAGTTCTCAGGGAACACGGGCACCACATCCATATGGGAGTTGAGCAGAATGCTGGGTAACTCCGGTTCCAGACCCTCCCAGGTCAAAACCACCACGGGATTCTGCTCATTCGCTGGATAGTAAACCGCGATGGGCAGTTCCAATTGTTCAGCTTGACACTTGAGAAAATCCAGACATGGCTCTAGGCAGGTTATCATAAAATAATCATAATATATTATTAAAACAATCTCATTCTTAAATGCAATCTTATCGTTGGCAGCATCTATGTATGTATGCAAATTCTGTTGAATATATTTAACAAGTGCTAAGAAATTCAGCAATTAGGGGAATTTCTTTATAGCAATTAATTAATTTCATGAACTAAGCTCACTGGAAATGATTTTTAAGTCAAACTGTATTTATTTCAGAAGCTCTAAATAGCGTTTTATCTCCCCTCTGCCAGATACTAACCGTAATCCGGATTTGGATGCACACTGGGGATGCGCAGATACTCGCGGAAGTACTGGATCTCCTCGTCCGATTCCCATTTGCTGGCCATTTTGCTGGAACCCACTGGATACTATATACTCAACGATCCGCTTTGATCGAGAGCTGGCGACGCACTGACTTGTGTTAGCTAGTGTCGCCTCCACCTCCATTGTCTCTGTGCCCTACCAGACCACCCGTCCACCCGTCCAGTAATAGACTTATCTCTCCACGATCGTAACGCCAACGCGCGCTACTGATAATTTTATCAAATTGAGCTCGAGCGAGAATTTTGGATGGCGGCAAACGAGTTTACATCAATGTCGCCTGGGGGGGATTACTTGCTTTGGTCTACAGTGGGGACTTAGTAGGTAAATTCTATGAAATAACTCTACGAACTTCTCAGGTTATTGAGAGCTCACTGTATGCACTCAGTGGGTCTCATTCCCTCGCTGTTATCGGTGGAAATTCGTTTGTAAATGTATTCTAAGGTCGGTCATTAGCTTGTATTATCTGTGTCGGTCACGTGACCCACGATCTCGGTCAGCTCAGGCCCAGTTTAAAGGCAACTTCGAATGCGAATACAAAATACACTTGATTTATTTATTACATTTACAATTACTCCATCATCATCAGAACTTAGGGATTCACTAGAGACTTATATGCGAAAATACCGAATCACGAATCACGATGGCTGGCTCAATCCTTGCGCTCGAACAGGACGGGGAATGGCTTGTCCTTCGGCGCCTGCAGCCAGTTGTCCTCCGAATACTTGACGTTGTTCTCAGTCTCGATCACGTGGAACGTGTAGGCGTGGCGGCTCTTCTGGGAGCGATTCGGCTCGCTCTTGTGGACCACATTGCCGTGGATGAGGATGCAGGTTCCTAAGAATATAAATAAATTAATAAATAAATAAATTAAGAAAATTAACTCCTTGTACTCACCCTTGCTGACTTGCATCGGCGTGAAGCTGGACTGCGGATAGATGGGCGCCGCCCGGTCGTAGACCATCAGTTCGGTGGCTTCCTTGTCCGGATTGCGGAGATAGCGCCTGTGGACGCCGCTCTTGTGCGAACCCTTGATGAACTGCAGACAGCCGTTCTGCAGGGTGCAGTCCTCGAGGGCCAGCCAGAAGCCCACCGCCGAGTTGGGATCGGTGTGCAGGAACCACGAATCCTGGTGCGGCGTGACCTCGCCGCCCACTCCGGGGTTCTTGTAGATGTACATGCTCTGGCAGACGGCGGGACGGTTGTAGTTCAGCTGCCAGCAGATCTCACGAACCCTGTTGCTGAAGGTTATGGCATTGAAGGCGGGATGCTCCACGTGCAGGGCGTGGCCCACTTTGTTCAGCGCAATCATGGGATCCACCAGCAGCTGGCCCTCCTCGCCCACGGCGCCCGTCTCGAAGAAGTAGCGCACCTTGTCGCCGGACTCCATGAAGTACAGCTCCTTGCCCTGGGCATCCTCCGCCTTGATGGTGCTAAAGATCTTTCGGTTGGTCTGCGGCGCCTCCATGCACAGAGCTCGCCCTGCCTGAAACAGCGAGTCCACCTCCTCGGGGGTGAGGAAGTCCTCGATGACTATGTAGCCGTTCTCGTTCAGCTGGAAGTAGGGAAGTAGGGAAGCGGGTGAAGGTCTCTGCTAATTCACGAGCTAATCTCTGAGTCGTAGCTTATCGCCTGCGCCGTCTGGTCTGGCGGATCTACGGACAGACAGGCCCTGGACGGACAGTCGCCGGCCGGACCCGGACTCTATGATCGCTGGCTAGGGGTGTGTTATCGCACCGATTGACCGACTATGTAACGGGCACGAGCTAACAATTATTAAGCCTAGGGGTAAACAGATCTAAGGGAAATGGAATACACTCAGGAAAAATGGGGTGAATTGTTAAAATGTGTATATGATTCGAACATTTTCAGTACCTTTTTTTAAAGATTAATAAATCATTTATAAGCATAGCTGTTTTTAAATGGAAAATCTGTTTTTTAAAATGTTTTCTATTAAAACATTAGGTTGAAAACAAATTAGTTGGGAATTATAACGGCGAGGTTGACGTATTTATTTATTTATTTATAGAAAAATTGAGATTATAATTCTGGTGATTAAAAATAAAATAAAATAATAAAAGTTCAAAGAGCCAATAGAGTGTGGAGTTTCAATAAAGTGGGACAATATTTAATTTTTTCCTTTTGGTTTATACTATTTTCACCAGTGTACTTGTGCTCTTTGTTCACCTTTTCAAATGTGCGCTAATTAACAAATTCCTGTGCACGTCAAAATGTTAATTCTTTTTGTCATGAACTGAGAGCCGTGCTCATTCATAGAAATCAGTCAACGAAAAATTGAAAATTTGCACATTCTGTTGTGGCCATTTCGCTAAAAGAGGCATTAAAGGCATAATGGCTATAACAAAAGCCCCTCAAATACTAAAAAATTTTCCCCATATATCGATCTCCTTGATTAATCCCAAACTGTTATTCATTTCCCGACATAAGGGCAATACGATTTCGGTTTGGTAAACAAAAGATAATTATATATCATCTTTGTTGTGGGTGCTCTCTCACGCTCTCGCTCTCTAGTTTTCTGTGTGTGGCTAGGAATTAAATAAATTTAAATGGCTTGAGCGAGTAAATTTGAAAATGAAAAGCGAGAGTAAAAATAGTCGCCGTGACTCAAAGGCAGCCCACGAACGCAAGAGTGCCGAACGAGCACACCTGAAGAAGTGATTGAAGATTTCTTGGGAGGAGTGGATCGGGTCAGCTGTCGATCTGTCGCTAACAGATCTGCTACAAATAAGTCATCCGCCGTGGGGGCATGCACACAAGTGGGGTGTCTTGTCAGTGCTTATGCATGGGGTTCCATTACAAGAGGCGTGTGCATGGAAAATTACCCCAGAGGGTCAGCCGCTGCATTCATCACGTATGCTACGAGTGCGAGTGTGAGTACGAGTGCGAGTATGAGTATGTGTCATAACATGCTGGCCCAGCTGATTTTGCAATCGCTTTCAATTTGATAATGCCGCTTGTTTGCGCTGTCTGCCTGTTTTGCATTAATTTTGTAATCCACATGTTAAGTCACAGCTTGTTGAACTAGAACTTGGGCCTGGCTTGGGCTACACACAAAGAACTAAATTGTTTATTAAATTGACACGTATAATTCACAGAATCAAGAGGGATTAGGTTTAGTTAAAGGTCACATTTTCTGGAAATATCTGTGTACAGAAGGAGCTCGTAAGATCTGTGGCTAATGCCTTGATTAAACCATTTTTAGATCAGTTTATAAATTGTATGAATACTATAAGTCTTCAGAAGGTTATTATAGGTAATTTTTTAAAAGTATATTGACTTGGACATTTTATATTTATTAAAAGTTAGACTAAAGTTCTATTATCACTTAAAAAATATTTAAAAGATTCATATATTTATAAGAAACACAGATAACATCTTTGATTACTTTTAAATTATATTGGCACAGATTTTAAGAAACTTAGCTCTCATTTAAGATATTTCTTATATGGATAAGCGATCTATCATATTCTTAAATATTTAAAACAAATTTTTTTGTAATGTTAAAAATATTTTAAGATATAGATTTCAGCTATAAGTTTCCCTTAGTTTGGAATATTTAATCACAAACTTTAACAGCGCAACTTTGTAGTTTCTAGTTCGATAAGAAACTTCCATTAATTTTATGCTGAATCTGAATCTGAGTATTTAATTCGAAACAAACGGCTGCCTATTTGCAAAACCAGTTGGTCAACATACTATTATAGACCATAATTAAGCCGCATTTTGTGGCTGTAAATCACTATTATGGGCCGCACACTCCGTCTAGAAACACGTCTGGTAATTGGAGTTCCCATTCCGTTTTTTATTTAACCCAATCTGGTCAAGAGTCAACGGATTTACGGCATCCAAAAACATTTCCTCAATCGAAGAACGCTTTGTCTGCAGCAAAACAAAAGAATGCTTTTCCGCAGCTGAATTTTCCGAGCCAACGAAATGTTTATGAATCCGTTGGTTGTAAATAAACCGATGACATTGCGGACCAACTCATACTCATCCCAGGATGCGGATGACTAACTAAGAGGGCTTCCAATAAATAATACCATAATTCCGAAATAGATTCACGAAAAGAGGCCGAAAGCCGATCAATGGATCGATCGATCTATTGGTTCGTCGTATATTACCCACCTCGTCCAACAATTTGCTGTGCATCTTGGCTGTGTGTGTGGGGGTCTGTTGTTTTGAGAGTTTTGGAAACTAATTAACAAATTTGACTTTTGTTTTCGATTTGAAAAAGCGAACTGTCGAACTTTTGTGTGGCTGCTTGCTGTGTTATAGAACGCCTTTATTCCGCAGCGATCGAGAACGTTTCACACTGTTTGGCGTGTCTTTTGAAACTGATCGGTAGAGAAATTTTCGAAAAACGCTTGAAAATATCAGACGGAAGTCGGAGCGGGAGAGGGCGATCGAAAGGGAAAGAGAGCTCCCACGCGACGCTTAGCCGTTACATATTCTATATAAACATACACACAGAGAAATTCATATAAAATATATTCAGTTCATAGCTTCAGTACAAAGAAAACTCAAATTATAGTAATGCAAGAATTGTATTGATTCTTCTACTCGGTTCCAGCTGATGTGTGCTATAAAATATGTCATTTTCGTATAATTTATATTATTATTTTTAATTCTTACATATTATATGTCTTGGAAGATATGAAATCAATATAAATGTTAATTTAGCTTAAATGAAGACCTCATAATAAATAATATATTATTTTTCAATTATATTTTGTAACCAACTCTTCTCCACATTACAATTATTTTTTTAATATTTTTGATGATGCTTTTACCAATGCATTTCTTTGTGTGTATGCTCGCTCTCGCGCAATCCCTCACTCTCTCTCTCTCTCTCTCTCGTTCTTGCGCTGTTAGCTAACAGCGAGCGGCTCTGTTAACGATCAGCGCGTGTCGGTTCTCTGTTTTTTTGTTTTTATTCATATTTCTTGAGTTAGTTTGTTTCTTTATCAGCCTTAATGTGTGTCAGTCTAGCCATTGACTTTGATAAATAAATATGACTTTAGTTTGTCCACTGCGATGGCGCAATCTACGCTTCTGGTAAAGTCTGGTCTATAAATGGATTGTACTTCATCTCTTTCCCGCTTTTTTTCCCTTTCTTTCTTCTTTAGGGACATGAGTGCCGGCTTTGATCACTGATCATCAGCCGGGTGTCTCCCACATGTGTATATTTTCCATATGTATCTATGTACATATGTTTGGAATTTTCACCGGGCATGATTTGCTCATATGCATTGATGCACTTCTGTGAATTTTAAAGTACACCGAAAACAATTTGAGATACAAGTTTTATTTTAATTTTTTTAATAATATAATAAAGCGTTTAGGAAATTATGGTGTATAAAGAAGAAGGTTTATTTTTGAGCGAGTTCCTTTACTTGTGTTAAAATAACAAAACTCAGATACTTTTTGAAATACAGAATGCCATGAATTAAGACCCTTAAAATTCACAACCAGTTAGTTCTTGGGATTAATAAACTTGCCCTTTCGTAAGATTATATAAGATATATAAACATGAAGTAATTTATCTACGTTTTATAATTCTTTTATTTAGTTATATTATATCTCAGTTGATATTTAACTCAACTTAGAAAGGCCTTACATTTTATGAACTAAAATTTAATTTAGTTTCCAATATTTAATGACATAAACTATGCTGCTTATTATCCCCCAAAATTAAACTGAATTTGGTACTTCTATTACAATTATTATATCCTTCATTTCCATCAATGTAACTTGCACTTCTCCCAGTGTACTCAAGTGTGTCTGTGTGCCAGTTAATTGCCGTCTGTGCGTGGGCCGCTATTCGTTTGTTTTTTTATTTTTCTTCGTCGGACTTTTGTAACTGCGATTGCCTCACTCGGCTTTTCACGCTGCGCAAGAAATGTATGCAAAACTATTGTTGCTCTGCGGCTAATTGCAGATGCCTCAACCTCAAGACAGCGGTTAACAAAGCTGGGAGACTTGGCTATTTTATAATTTTAAGTAATTACTTAGTCTTCGGAAGCCGAAATCATAGTTTACTTTAGTCACCCAATTAAGTGTGTAGTTTTTTGGTTTATTGTGAAAGGTTAATTAAAGATTAGCATGGTCTCTAGAACGTAAAATTAACAACAATCAGCACTAATTTAAGATCAGATCTATATAAATAGAGAAACCATAAATATAGTTACCTTTTCTGATATATTTAAAAATAATAAAATACTTCGTCTTGGTGACAATTTTCTTGTTATCTTTAATATCTTTCTTAATTAACATTCCCTCATGCCTACTATATTATAAGTTTCTAGATAAATATTAAAGATAAAATACTTAAAATCGTATTTATCTAAATTCTAAATTCTAAAATAAAGATTCCTTCAAAAATATTTATTCTCATGCAATTTTTCCATTAAAAATATATCTTTAAAATCAATAATTTAGGCATAATGTTCCTCCTTTAAAGTAAATAATACACGTTTCAGATGCATATGAAAAATGCAAATACTGTATGCTACCATATTTGCTCAACTCATAAGTGTAGTTCAAGCCTCAATGCCTATTGATTTTGCTATAAATTTCCTTGACAACTTAATTCCGATCTTGTCTGCCGCAACGCAAACACACAAATATTTACACCTCTTCAATGCTGTGATGGGCACACTGGCAGTATGCACAAACAAAGGCCTTAAGTGCCACTTTTTGACTGCACCTCGACCCATCCATTCGGCATTCGGCATTCATCATCCCACTAACCCAAAGGCAGCGACTAGTAACCAAGTAACCAAGTAACTGACTAACTAACAACCAAAGCAAATGCCATAAAGAGTCGCCAAATGAAAATGGCAAAATGATAAATAAGCATGCAGGAAATTTATGCCAGCCAGCGAAAACGAATGGCATGTGGCTTTGACTTAGTACCGAGTACTAACTTTTGATGCTGCAGTTGCAGTCGGATTCGCATTTATTGCAGCTTCACACAAGATTAATTACACGACCGTTGGCCATAAATAAGGCAGACAAATACAACAGCATTACACAAAACGAAATTGTTTAAGAACCACAATTTGTTGGCCAAAATCACAGAATAGTAAGGCATTTTGGAGGTGTTTGTGTCACACCTATAGAAAATTGTGTCTTAAATTATAAGCAAATTTTGTGAGTAAGAATTAATAATCTCAAGAATCTAAAATTATGTTTGATATTAAAAAAAACCCTTTTAATCTTAGTTCTTTAATATAAAGACTCAATGATGTTTTTTATAGAGAATAAAGTTATTATAATTGTTAGCTCATCCGTAAAAATGTCTTATAAATTCAAATAAATATTTTCAAGTCGAAACTATTGTTCTGAGATGATAAAACATTTGTTTAAAAGATATTTTCGCAGTGTATTTGCTAATACAAAGCATAAAAGTAAGTGCATGTTGTAAAATTCAAATTAGAAATCATTGCAGAGGCATCGGCATCCACATCCACGTCCACGTCCACATCATCAAGATTCGCGGTGACCTTGAGGCGCCGAAGAAGAAGACGCAGGAGATGGGGGCGTCAGGTGGAGGGAAGGGGCGGCGGCAAGGTGTTCGCAGGTGAACAATCAAGTCATAAACAATGTGCAGCCAAGGGGCTACGGCTCCGGCTCCCACTCCATCAACCTCCCCCATCGCCACCAAGCCATCCTCCATCTCCAGCCAGCGATCAGCCGGCCAAGGTCATCTCTTGGTTCTTCTTGTTGGCTGGGACCGTGTGCGCGAGACTAATTAAATTAATTAACATTTGAGGCACGCGATTGGCCTGACAAAACAAACAAACTGATAACAAATTCAACTTTGCTTTGTTCACATTGTTTTTAATTTTATTTCGTTTCGTTTTTTTTTTATTTTTGGGTATAGAAGGTGAATGTTATTTTCGCTTCTGCTGATGATGAGTCTTGCGGCTGATTAGAATGTGCCCCGTCAGCGGATCATAAATTAAGCTAAGCTGCCTTTCCAATTTGCATACCCTGTAATTATCGCGCCCCAAAGTGGATCTGCTCATTATCATAAGCTGCTGGTAAGACCATCATATGGTTTGGAGTGTGGGATCCATTAAGGAAACTGCATTAATTTTTAATGAAGATGCTTTGAAAATTATAATCAGCGGCTGATTATGTTAATCTGTTGAAAGTATTGAAGGATTTTACAGGTTTATATAAGATATATAAAATATATAAACATAACCCGGTTCTATTTCAACAAAACAAGTTAGGGTACTACCCTCTTCGTGTCCTCCATGGTCCGCTTTCTTTTCGTGATTATTTTCCATATAGGATGTTAGCTTTAGTGCTTAATAGACTCGCTTTATTTTTATTAATTCGCTTTATTTATTTGGGACAGGCCCCCCATGCCGCCATGAACGATTTGAGCTTGACCTTAGCGCTGTTTTTTTCACCGAAGGTGCCTTGAGAGCAATATATATTCGACGTTATTTAAATGCATGATGCAAGTGAGAGGAAATGCTGGCGGCGGCGAGACAGGAAGGGGAAATAACAACGATAGCCGAGGAATAAATAATGCACTAGATGCGAAACAACTTTCTCCGCACCCAAAACGATGATGAACTACTCTCAGTTTTCTGGAACTATGATTTTTCAAACCTACAGATACTCCATAGATTCCATAAATCAACCATAAGAGGCCCCAACACTCCACTGAAATTCGCATAACAAAGGCTAATTACGCGACACGGCTCTCGAGCCTCAACATCGTGGTTGATCGCCTTTGCCTGGGATTTTATTATTATTTTGTGGGATCTTGGGGATCTTCTCGGGCTCGTGCATAATTTTCGGATCAATCAACCCGCCGAAAGAGCGGCTTTGAGCCATAAATCTAATGGGGGCCCCCAATCGCTTTAGCCATGCAAATGCGAAAGTGGCCAGAAAAGAAGACCAACTGGGACCAGCTCCCAAAAGTGGTAGCTAAATTATTAATGCTTGTTCGTGTTTTGTCTGGCTGTCTGGCTTTTTATTCCCAATGTCAGTTGAGAAATTAAAAACTAATTTGATGGCAACGCAAATTACGCACGTTGAGGCAGTCCCACACTGGAAAGAAAATATTTTACAACTGTAACACAGCATTTATTCTTGATTCTTTTATTAATTTATAAATAGATTGAAAAATCAGCTCATAAAAATCTGTTTTATTTAATAATTATTCATTCTTCATTACTATTATTTTCCAGCATCCATGCCATGAAGTAAATAAAGTTTAAGCCAAAGAAATTATTTAAAGACAAGGTCTGTAATATTTATTTTTAGAAACCTAAAGCGTAATAGTTTCTAAAGAGAGCCTTAAAAATTATACAACAATTTTGTAATGACCCCCTTATTATATTAGATATAATTGAAATTTAACAGAGATTTTTGTCCAAGTGCAGACGCAGCCAAACCTCGATTTCTTTTGGGAAAGAGACGGGATCTGGGCCTGGCGGGAGCGGGAGTGGAAATGGGAATGGAAGTGGGAAAGAGGGCTGGAAAAGAGGCTCCCCCGGTGGCTCCACCTTCGCAGCGAGTTGATTATGAAAGCGTTTTTACAAAGGCAATATGACTTTTTGTCCGCTGGTCCGCTCAGTCTGCTCAGTCCGTCGGTCTTCAAAGTGAAAGAAGCATTAAAAGCGACCTGAAACATGATGACTTGACTGTCGGTAATTTATACGAAATGTGCGTTTTTGCCTCATTTCAGTGTTTCCAGCATTTCCCTTATAATTACACGCTCCCCATGCATAATCACCGATCACGTTCGCGGCAGCTGGCTGGGCTCCCTCCAAACACCGAGTTGCAAAAATTGAAAATATATAAAAAAACGCGACAAATACAAAAAATATGAAACGGTTTTCGGGCCACTTAGGCGGAATCTGTTGAAACCTAATTTGAATTTGCAAAAATCATAACGCCGTTTCGGCTATATTAAAATCATCGGATGGACCGGCCAGAGGTTATTGATTCGCCGTTTGCCTTTTGTTGGCTGCACAAAAGCCGGATTATGGCCAGGCGATACATATGGCCAACAAAGCCGAGTGCAGCCACAAAGCCAGACAAAAGATCGAGCCGGGGGCCTTGGCCAAGAACAAAAGGATGCCCAAAACTAGACTCGGATCTCGCCTTGACTTCGTCCAATGTCGCCGCTCTTTGTTGGCTCCCCCTCCAAAAAATAAAGGCAAAGTTATCCCTCCAATTATCCCCATTATAGAGTTGAGGCCCTAATTGAATTATGTAAGCGGAAGAGGCAAACAGTTAACAAGCGGTTTACAGCCTGACCTTTTGGGCTCTTATTTTCCCTTTTTTTTTTTCTCAGTTTTCGGAAGCCTCGGGCCAACACAAGCGATCCCAAAAATCAGTGAACTTGGCAGCGGATCACGAATTGCCAATCTGCTTTCTTTCTTTCACCTTCGAACCGGCGGATTAATCCATCACTGGCGATGGGTTATCTAATCCCCGGCAATCCAATAATCGCGGGAACAATCGAAAGTGCAAGTAAAGCAAAAAGTAACTAAGGGAAAAAACACAGCAATGTTTTTTTATAAATTATTTAATCCAGTGAGTGTGATATTATCAACACTTGCCCCGAAAAAACCAATTTGCAAGCTCAGCGCTTGGCCAAAAAGGGAATATAAAAAATCAATTTGTAGTTAACTTGCGCATGCGAGTATTTAATTCATTAATCGACTGCCAGAGGAAGTCCCAGTAATCGAAAGTAAAACCTGTCAGAAATAAATGAATAAAGGTGTTTACATTTTTGTAGATTTAGGAATAAAACAAGGTTTCCTATATGTAGTTCAATATCTAAAGAAAAAGAGCAGAAATAATCTAGAAATAAATAGCTATAAAAAACTAAAAAGAAAAAGCATTGAAAAAAGGTTTCTGTTTTATTAAGTATTATAAAGCAGCATAGCTAAGCAAATAGCTAAATTAGAAACTTAATAATCTTTAAATAAATTACTAGCTAGAGGCATACAAATTATTTATCAAATGCTTGTCTCTTTATAATTTAAAATTATAAAGAAATACGCAAAATAAAAGCATATAAAATAGCTACAAATAAGAAGCAATAATAGAGAATTCCCCAAAAATATAGCCTCTATTTGTTTAGTAACCAATTCGTGGCTCCTAAGTGTAACTACACAAGTGCTTTAAAGTGGAATCCAAGAAATCACTCGTTGTAAATTCGATATTTCAACTATCGCGGAAATGCCCGCAAAAGGGAATAAACGCAAATTAAAAATGCAGGAAGTGAAAAACTGCATGTAATGCCAATGGGAAAAGACACACGAAAGTGGGGTATCGGGCATTCGATATTTGGCGAATCACTCGGCGCCATAATTTGACAAAAATAAATTGCATTAGCAGTGAAACAAGTTCAACGCGCAGAATAACATTTAAATAAATACACAAAAGCACACGAGAGCTGGCGACGAACGACGAGCGACAAGAAAAATGACAGAAGGTGTGCAAAAAAGTGTATTTGGCCGAAAAGGCGCCGTGCGGCGTAAAGACGTTTGAAGTTTTGAAGTTTTTGGCTAACTCTGCGACAGCAGCAACAGCGCAATAATTATTGCCGACGCTGATGAGCCAAACGGCGGTAACAGTCGGCGCCGGAGCAGCAACAGTGGGTCAGATGTGACAAAAAAAAAAAAGTCAATAACTTGGTAGTCCCTGGGGATTAATTTGGTAAGATAGAGTATAGAAAAAGTCTTAGTTTTACTTATTTTACTTAACAACTGGAGCAAATTTAAGATACTTCTTTCAATTTTTGTAAGCTTCTTGATGTATGATTATATATTTCGTAGATTACTTAGTCCTTTGATACCCAAGGCTGCCTCATTCTCATAAACTTCGGAAAGTTACTCATAAATGCTCATTTTTGAGTTAAAATAAGATTATTATCCCTTTTTATTTAAATGTTAAATTACATTTAATCTAAATCGAAATATAATCTACAAATATCTAAGCCGCTGTGTCAAGACTAGGGGAAATACCAGCAACATCTGTATTTCCAAGAAAACAAAAGCCAACAACCAACAGCAGCACCACAAATAATAATAATATTAATAATAATAATATTTTTAGGCACTACAGCAGCAGCCAGTAGACACATAACTTGTAGAAATAATAATAACAAATACCAGACAGCATAAACACACCAGCAACATTAACAAAATAAGCCAAACTTCGCTTCAACATATATATATATTTACTTATATTTACTAACAACAGCAATGTAAGCCGCAACAACATCAATATTTCAATTAACAACAACAGCAGCTGGCAACAACATTGTTAACCAAAATTACAGCAGCAACATCATTGTTAACCAAAATTACAGCAACATCATCCAAAAAGCAGCAGCAACATTAGATGACGAATAAGCTAGATTAACTGCATTTACAATAAAATATTTAATATATTCACTATATAAAAGAGACAATAATAATATTAATATAACATCAACTAAAGTTAACATTCTTAGCCCAGAAAACAGCGCAATAACAGCAGCAATATCAATGGCAGCAACAGCAACAGCAACATTTATCACAAAACCAGACCCCGAGCAGTGCTGCACGGCGAGAGCAATAACAAAAAGTTTTTCAACTCGAAAAGTCGACGCTGACAGCGCAGACGCAGCGTCGTTGGCGATCAGTGCGGTTTTGGAGTTCGTTGCGTCCGGTCGCGAGATTCCCAGGCACCATTCCAGGCACAGTGGAGGCCCCCCTTTAAGAAGATCCGTGAATCCGTGGAGTTCGAATTCGAGTCGCGAGTGCTGATCTTAGATCCCCAGAAGAGATCTTTAACCTCCAAAGTGTGTGTGTGTGTGACAGTCAGGACAAGCATCAGGTCCTGTTCGAATATAATAAGGGCAGCCGCCCACACAACCAACAAAGAAAACACAACAAAACCCACACACGCTACACACACACTTCACACTCCAAGCAACACACGCTGCGGCCACCTCCGTTAGCCATGCTGGCAGTGAAGGATAAACCTTGGCGTATGCTATTTGGCCTATTGGCCGCATTAAGCTGTAAGTACCCCGGGCAATGATTTATAAGTGCCATTGTGATGCAAATTGAACGGATAGAGATGCAGATAGAGATACAGAGACAGATACAGCAACAGCTACAGATGCAGAGATGGAGATACAGATACAGAGAGGGACCAAAACTAGATTAGTGGCCCGTATTTATGGCCAGCGGGCGACGGCCGCCGATATATATCATCTTTTTCGGATCTCGAGTGCGGTGTCAGCCAGATGAATATTCATCAGCTTTGGCTATCATAAACGCTGACCGTTGAACCGCTGACCAAGCCGCTGAGCCAACTCCACAATTGTCCCACTGACTGACTGACTGAGTGACTAGCTAGCTGGCCAGATGCATTAGCATTTCCACCCGAGATTTGCATAAATTGCTGCCATGTTTCCTTGATACCATTTCGGAGACCTCCTCGCGACTGGAAAAGCCGTTGGGAAAGTAGGTCTCTGGGTTGGTTAGTCAGTGCGAATAATTAAGAGGGTTCACTGTATCGCAAACGATCGTTGAAATCCGATAGCTTAGCCAATTAAATAGGCGTTGTGCATTAATAACTGAATAATAAACAGTTCATTTGAAGTGGAAATTCTGATAAATGCCAAGAGATTTGATTTATCTGCGAATCTTTATATAAAGGTTTGCAAAGGGAACAATATATAACGATATATAAACTGGAACTATATTTAACGAAAGGATACAAAAGGATGTGAACTTTTCTATTACATTTTAGATTAAAAAGACATTGGGTAACAGAGGTAATAAATATATCATTTTCTGTGAACCAAAAGTATTAAACTAGGAAAGGATTTGTGACTTGTATAAATGTATTTGCCAGAGTTTTACTTAGCTTCGTTTATTTTGTTAGAAATATCATTTTATAGACTTTATATAGCCAAAAAATTAAGGAACAATTAACTGAAGAAGATACCCATCTAAGTGATATTTTGTGTGTGCCATTTGCTTCTATTTGATTTTGCAACCAGAGTCGCGATGCCGCCTCAGATGGCTGGCTGGCAAGTGAACCCAACCAGTTGGTGGGGTTCGCTTGGCCAATAGTTGAGTGAGTCGAGTGCGGCTGCCTAATGGCTCCGTCTGACTTCGGCCCGATCATCATTAATAAGCCTGCGATTGCTCGATTGCTTTTAATTACACCTTTGGCATTTTGCATGCGATCGAGCTCTCCGCTCCGCTCTGCTCCGTGTCGCCGTGATGGATATGGGGATATGGATTCTGGGCCAGACTAGGCCAGCTAGGCGGAAATCGTCGGGCAACAGGTCCAGGTTCTAGCAAACGAGAAAGACTCGTCCGTGTCTTGGGTCTGCGCGTAAATTTGGAGCAGCCGAAGCCATGGCCACGTAAAAAAAACCAATCGGGTTGTGTCAAAAAAATAAATAAAAAAATAAAATAAAATAAAAAATAACTGCAGGCCATGGCGACCGTGTCGCCCCGACAAACCAAACCATTTGATGGCAGTTAAAAAAACCAAACGTGTTTATGGCCCATGCAAAAAACAAAGCACCAACAAACACACACAGCAGCGGTCGCAACAAAAAAGATTGTAATAAAACACAAATAAATTGAATTTGTACAACAACAACAACAACAACAGCAGCAGAGCCGTGCCAAGGTGAAGTGGGAATTTTTTTAAAACGAAATTCGCCAGCCCACAAAAGCAAACAAAGTTGGCCCATTAAAGTCGGCTTAGAACCATTCATCTTCTCAGCAGAATTAGTTCCCATTAAGGTCTGGTTTTTGTTTGTGTTTTGTATTTCGTTTGTACTTCGTATCTCTGGTTTTTGGTGTTTCGGTGTTACACGCCCCACGGATTTTCGGATTGTTTTCAAAATTTATTTGCCGTAAATCCGTAAATCCGAAACTTCCTGTGGGCCCCCAAAGAACAAAGGCGGCGGACAGACAAGCCAGTTAAGGCTGTGACGCATCGCGCTGCCTTAGATTTGTGTTTGATTTGTTTGTTTCGGTTTATTTGTTTGCCTAGAACCCGTTCGTATGCAAATTATGGATACACTGGGGTTAAATAATAATTATTAATATGGTTTAGGGATTAAAAGTTGCTTTGGCATAGGTAGAAAAAAGTAATTACTAAAGGAAAAATATTGGGAAATTGTTTAGGGCTTAAATGTATCTAAATAAATTATTCCCACACATTATCCACATTCTATATTATTATTATTCATTTTCTAAGAAGAGGTAAATATTTATTTTGTATATATATATATCTCTTAGCCTTGTAGTTTTGATATCTTATTATCAATTTAATAGCTAAATAATTTAAAAGGGTTAAAATTATAACAGATTTGTAGAAAGAACAATACAAATAAAATAATCTAAAGCTTTTTTTTCAAACTTCATATTTTTATTTTTTGAATATTGAGAAAAATATATCCTAAATCACATACTGTTTCTCTCTGTGTAACAACTCAGACCGATTGATATATGTAGATTATTTGGCCAGTGCACGACTAATTAAGTGACCGCTAAGTGGCTGCGAAGACTTGTCTGTGTGCGTCTTCATTGCCCACTGACTCAGCTCGCGCCAAGTTTGTTGCCTAAGTCTTTTGTTTTGACTGCTCAACGATTCTCATTGTTGTTGCCTCTCTTGTTGCAGACTTGGCCAGCTTTGGAGACGCCGCTTACCCGTATTACGGCACCAAGATCGGAGCCCTGACCCGCCTACATCACGGCGTTTCCGGCGATGTGTACGCCGTGGACTCGAGGACCATCTTCATCAAGAAGTTCAACTACGATGGTGAGGCGCCGGCTGCTTACTTCTACGTGGGCAACACGGCCAAGCCCAGCAACGAGGGTGCCGCCCGACTGAGGGACGAACGAGGTGGAACCGCCTCGCTGACCCGTCGCTATCGGAACAAGGATGTGACTTTGTCCCTGCCCGAGGGCAAGACACTGCGCGACATCAAGTGGTTCTCGGTTTGGTGCGATGAGTTCGCGGTGAACTTTGGGGATGTCGCCATCCCGGCCAACTTGGACTTTCCGCGGCCACAGAAGATCAATGCGTTGAGAGGTGTCCATGGTGTGTCCTCCGATAACATTGTAATCGTGGATGCCCAAACGCTGCTGGTGCCGAATTTTAGCTACGATGGAGAAGCTCCAGGTGGGTAGTTCTTTTAAAATATAATTTTATTTTCTCTGGAATCATTAGGTTAGCTCTTTTATCTAAAGCAAATGTTATTTTAGGTAATATAATAACTTGATTACTGGTTTAAATTACTGATATTCCATTAAATAATTTGTAAACAAATTTTAAACGAGAGAAAGCTCAACATTTTTGCCAATTAGTACACAATCAATTTTTATGATTCCAAATGCTTCGAAAATCAATTAGATATTCGTTTATTAAAAATGTTGATGACAATCGTGTTAAAAGGTATTTAAATGACTTGAGTAAAGTGCTATTGATGCTTAATTTTTGTAAAATCCAATTGAAGACTCTTAAAACTCTTGTGACGCATTTTCATTTAACAAACAATACTCCCAACATGAAATGCTTTTGTTCAAAGGGGATTCACACTTAAGTTCTTTCGCA
This sequence comes from Drosophila trapezifrons, assembly GCA_018874455.1. NCBI lineage: Eukaryota > Metazoa > Arthropoda > Insecta > Diptera > Drosophilidae > Drosophila > Drosophila trapezifrons. The sequence continues at coordinate 20,321 of JAEIIF010005799.1, forward strand.
TTGTGTTGAAATAGCCACAGAATATACTGGATAAATAATATTCCGTCATTAAAATTAAGCTATGAAGAATACTCTTTAATCAATACCTTTTTGCTCTAAGTATTTAAACTAAGAGCCTGGCTAGGACATTAAAAGATTGATTCTCCGTTCAAGAAGTAACCCCTTAACCCTTAACTTGCAGATGCCAAATTCTGGGTGGGTCGTGGCCAGCGTCCCACGCCCGAGGGTCTGCGGATCCCAGATGAGAATGGCAAGGAGAACCCCCTGCGCCGCTACGAGCGCAAGACCATCGTCCTCACTCTCCCCGAGGACCTGACCATCTTCGACATTGGCCACTTTGGCGTGTGGTGCGAGGCCTTCACCGTGGACTTTGGCCATGTCCGCCTGCCCGAGGGCCTGAACGTGCCGCCCTCGCTGAAGATGCTCGGCATCAGTCCACAGGTAAAGAAGAACGCCAGCCAGATCCTAAGCGAGCTGCAGCGCTGATCACCGATCCTCGATCGTTGGGTGTAACATTGTGTGTAACTCTATTTATGCAATCGTATTTATTGTTGTGTATACTATATGCAAATATTTATCAATCGAATGAGATCCGGCAACACGAGTCGTGACCGGAAATGCCTAGACTGTAAGCTGCTGGATGGACGGCGGAGGAGAGATCCGAAATATATAATATATATATATATACATATATTTATATACATATACATATGTGCAACACATTCAATAATATATATATGTGTCTATGTAATACTCACCTGCTTGTTATTTGTGTTTTGTTGTCTTGATCAGCTTTTGCTTGAGCTCTGGGAGCGTCTTATACAAAATGAAAACTGTGTGGGACCGAATCCTAAATGTTCCTCGAACCTCGAATCCGCACACACTCAACACACTCTACACACACACGCACACACGAGTACACCCCACACACACACACATTCCCGTGATCTACTAACCCCCAAGCGATATCCAAAATAAAACATTTTCATTTTGTATAATATTAAATCCATTTCAAAAGCAAAAATCTTTCGAATACAGCAAAACAAAAATGCAAACATTTCGAGTATGTTCAAAATTATGAATTTTTGGCCACGCTTTCTCCTCCTCCTCCTCCTCCTTCTTAAACCCACTTCCACCCGCACACACACCCGCACCGCACATTCCCCTATCCAATCCCATATCCCATTCCTAACCCATATCCTAATCCTAAACCGAGCCCAATCCAATCGAAATCCTTCCTTAAACGAATCTCTTCCAGTCGAAGCTCAACTGCGAGGTGCTCTACGACGATCTGGCCTTCGAGGTTCGCTGGGCGGTGGCCGGCGAGAGCATTGTGGTCCAATTGGTGGCCAAATTGGGTAAGTTTCCGGTGTTAATAACTTACTACTAATAAATAAGGCCTTAACCTTCTACCGGAAAGCCTAGGTGACAATTAGGAAAGTGTGAAAAGTGTACGCAGTTAGCTTGGTGTTAATTTGGAAGTTATTATTAGAAAGAAAGGTCTTGGGCATTGGACAAAATATTGCTGAGTTTATATATTAATTTTAGAATTAATGTTTGAGCTATTATTGAGATAGTTTCAATATTTTAGTGGAAGAAGAAAGGAACTTAACTCTATTGAAGCTAAGAAAAAAAAAATAGGCAAATGGTTATCCTTTCTTTAAGAAGCAGTAACAAATCCTGTACATTTAGCTTTTAATGTCTTTAAAATGAACCAAAAGTAGCGAGAATAAAAAACCCAACAAAAGCTTGGCATTCCAAAGGCCCTTTTGCCCCGGACCTATCCCATTTTGGTGACAAGCCTTCGCCAGAGATCCACGACCTGAAAGCCGCATCTGCTGCTGGTGGTGGTGCTGCTGCGGCTGATTTATGATGCTTTGACATTTTATCGAGTACAGTTAGCAGGGAAGGAGAAGGGGTAAGGTGAAGGGGCCCGAGATGGCAACAATAAAATCCAGTTAGCATCCAAATTGACCGATCAGCAGCAGCAGCATCCAAGGCAGCATCCACACCAGCAGAATAACAAGTTGCGAATTATGACGACTGGTTTTATTGCGCAACTCGGAGTGCTGGCTCCGATGGGTGGACAAGTGGATAACCACAGAAACATCTGCAATCTGTGGGCATATCAGCACACTTTGGCCATATCCAGCCGATGGTGGCCACTGGTCTTACTCCAAGCTGGGGCAATTTGCAACCGCTAAGAATGCCGACAGGAATTCTCAGTGGCGACGACCGGTTGACCAGGCCAGAATTGGGGCGAGCGACTTTCGTTGATTACGGTGATTCCCAGGAGCACTTCCCCTAGAAGTTGTAGCTGCACTTGAAAAAATTAACTTCTACTTAGAATAACCTAAGTTCCGAGAGGAACTTAACCTCCAATCCCCGAATAAAACCCACTCACCTGAGCTACATCCCCGCAGAACCCAACAACTACATGTCCCTCGGCATCTCGCCGAACAGGAACATCAGCCAGATGATCGGCGCCGATGCGGTGGTGGCCTGGGTGGATCCTCAATCGGGCAACGGTTTCGCCACCGACTACTTCCTGGAGGGCAAGGCCCAGTGCTCAGGAGGAAGGGGAGCCTGTCCGGACACCAAGATCTCCGAGAAGACCAACTCCATCCGGCTGCTGAACGCGGCCATGGTCAATGGCTACTCAATTGTGACCTATCAGCGTTCGCTGGCCGCCACGGATCGCTTGGATCTGCCGATTTCCATCACGGAGGCTGAGTCGGTGGTCTGGGCCATTGGACCGCTGAACGACTATAAGGAGGTATCCTTCCACACGTTCTACAACAAGCACCTGCACCAGATCGAGTTTGGACGCCAGCCCAAGTGGAACTGCCCCCTGCCCGAAGGCGCTCGTCCCAACAGCAACTCCTCCGAGCAGGAGGACTCTGCTCCCGCTGCTCAGAGTTCAACGGGTGGAGCGGGCTATCCCCCAGCTGGTAGACCCAATGTAGAGCCCGAGGAGGAGTTCTACGAGAACCGGGCAGAGGCTCTGCATCGCCAGACGCCGCCGCCGCCGCAGAGGCGACAGGAAACCGCCATCATCACGCAGAGGAGACCGGTGCCCACGCCAAAGCCCGTCGTTAACAGCAATGGCGCCTGGGACATCCCAGCGATCCAGTGTCATGAACCAGAGGATGGCGTGTTCTACGCCCAGATGGGTCCTACGGGAGGAAAGCACGGTTATCCAGCCATCACGGGTAAGATTCAGCTGGAACCTTAATAGAACGCCTAACTCATACTCCCTTATACCTTAGGACACGTTGGCTGGGGCATTTCCTGGTACATCAATGGCCTCTTGATCCCCGAGATCCATGTGGTGCGCGGCAGGACCTACACCTTTGTGGTGGAGGGAGGCAACAACCCGGACATTCCCGCCAAGTACCATCCCTTCTACATCAGCGACGATCCTGTGGGAGGATACGAGCACAAGCGCGAGGAGGAGAAGAAGGTGAGAGCTCATTGAAGACAAAGGGGAATCTCTTAAGCAAAATCTCCCTCCACAGGCCGTCCGCATCTTCGCTGGTGTCCACCGATCCCGATCTGGCCAGGTAACGCCCACGGGCGTGGGTCGCCTCTGCAACTGGACACCGGACGTGGAGGGTCCGCCGGCAGACGATTATCAATCCTTTGGCGCCTACCAGCGCACCCTGACGCTCAAGTGCGATGCCGGAGAGCCCGGCGTGATCAGCTGGAAGCCGGACAGGAGTACGCCGGACACCGTGTACTACCACTGCTTCACCCATCGCTACCTCGGCTGGAAGATCCACGTGCACGACGCCTGCGACTCAGAGGCGCCCGGCGGACTGAAGGGCTCGGCCTCCGAGCGGCACGAGATCCGCCTGCCGGCGGAGGCCGCGGAGCCGGCGCCGGTGCACGAGGACTACGCCGGCGAGGCGTCGGTGCGGCACGAAACCAAGGTCAGCGCCAACGATAATTTTTTATTGAAGCACCAAACCGATTTGATTAAGAACCACAATATGAACGGGACACCGCCCAAACTGAGCTTTGAAATAACGAAATCTTCGGAAATAACCAAACTGATTTCAGATGGCATCCGCGCTGCTGAGGCTCTCGAGGAGAGCTTACTGAGGAACCCGAATCTGAACCCCCATCCCCACCAGAACCAGAACCAGAACCTGAACCTGAACCCGAATCTGAACCTGAACCTGAACCTGAAACCGAACGAGATCAGCTCGCGACCCGAGATTTTGCTGGGCGAGACCCATGCCCACAAGCTGAATGCATCTCCATCCGCATCTGCATCCCCATCTGCATCACCCCCCTCCCTCAAGCTGCCCGTCTACGCGACCGGCCCCCATCTCATCCACCATCCCCCGCACCCACTGCATCGCCTGCACCACCACCCGCAGCATGCCCCGCACTCCATTCACTTGCATCACCACAACCTAACCGCTAATCTTCCAGCGCTGGCCCAGAAAACCATCGGACTCTCCGAGTTCCTGCGTCCGCCGCAGAACGCCCCGCTCTTCCATCCGGTGAAGCTGCCGGGTCGTCGCCCCTTTCCCGCTCCCATCAAGAAGGTGCCCGCCTCGCGGCCCATTCTCCCGCAGCAGCATCCGCACCTGCATCCGCAGTCTTCCCTTATCGTGAGTCACTATCGGAAGCCGGTGCCGGGTCTGCTGAAGCCCTTCGTCAAGGAGAAACCCTTTCCCCTGCAGCCCTTGGCCGCTTCGGTTCTGCTCCTTGGACAGCCCACTGAGCTGGGCGGAGGATTTGGACTGAACCAAGCCAACGGAGACCGTCTCAAGCCGAAGGGTAAACCCAAGATCCCTGTGCCCTACGTGGACCTAGAGCCCCAGAGCTCCCACCAGAATTCCGCCTTCTTTGGCCAGCAGCAAGGCAAGGGGGATCGGGAACCCAAGCCCATGGCTACACCCAGTTCCACCGCAGCGCCCAGCTCCACCACAGCCACGCCCTTGGTGAAACGCATCCCTGTGAAGGAGCCTTCCCGCGAGGAGATCGCCAATATGCGTCCGGCTGTGAATCAGGGCTTCAAGCCCGACACCGTGATCGTGGAGAGTGGCTTCCGACCCATCATGCGGACCGACGGCACCGGCGTCCAGTTGCCCAAAGAGATCATTGACCAGGTGGCTCATCGCCGTGAAGATCCCGGCACCGAGATCGATGAGGTGATGGAAACGGACACGCTCTTCCTGACCGCTCAGCAGGGTGGAAGCGAGACCCAGAGCTTCGAGCCCATGTTCATTCCCTCGCCCCTGGATAGCACCAATGCCTCAAAGTATCTGAAGGTGAAGGTCAAGGAGGTTACTCCTACGGCCTCGGCCTTGAGATTGCCCTCGTCGGCGCTGGAGCATGCCCTGCCCTCCGCCTCGGAGCTACGAAAGCCCACGTTGGACGAACTGTTCGGCGAGGACATCGTCAATGAAGACGAGCTGGAGGCGAAGGAGCTGGAGCAGGAGAGACACCCAGGGGGAGTAGATGAAGAGGCAGCAGAGGAGACCACCAAGAGAGCAACCACTCCGAAACAGACAACCACCCGTAAGCCGGAAGCTGAGTTCCTGGATGACCTCTTCGGACCCGAGGAAGACGAGCTCTATGCCGATGAGATGGAGCCGGAAATGGAGGCTGCGGAGCGTGTGGACACCTACTACCTGCCGCCGGACAACCGGAAGATCCCCCATGCCAGCCTGCCCAGTGGAGCGCTCTACACCTTCGATGGCAAGTCGGTGGTGGACAGCAGCCTGGTGCTGCCACCCAAGCTGGATGCCCCTGACCACGGCAGCCACGTGCGACACACCACCTACGGACTGACACCGCTGGAGCAACTGGTTCGAACCACGCCCCAGTTCGTAGCTTACCGCGGAGAGTTGCCGGAGGAGTTCCGAGCCACAGAGCCCCAACCATCGACGGATTATCCACGTCCAGCCCCCTTCAGTCGAACCTCCACCACATTATCCGGATTCTCCAGCAGCAGCAGCAGCAGCAGTGGAAGCACCATCTATCCGTACTCCTCATCGCCCGGAACATCCACATCCACATCCATATCGTCATCGCAATCGTCATCATCGCCATTGTCCTCATCCTCGCTGAGACCCATCTCCACCAAGCTGCAACTGCTGAAGCCAGTTGATGGCAGGAGGAGCGCGTAGGATCGTAGGATCGGCAATAGCGAAATTATAAAAGAAGCTAGCATTTAACCGCCTTTGGGATGTACTCATAACCACGTTACATTTACTCGTAAACCTGTATTAGCCGTAGTTTCCCCTTAACAATTATGATGCTCTTAATTTTAAAGGAACGCATGAATTTTATTAGCTAAGCTAAACGATTGTGTTTAAGCCGCATTTTAGTCGTTGTGAAATAAAACCAAGAATTAATCTGAAACCGGCTTCGTTTTTTATTTAAAATTAAGGGAGTTGGCAATATCTAAGTACTATAATAATGTAACTTACTAAATCTTAAATCAATGAAATAACTTTCAACGGTTAAAGCCTTACCGCAAACCATTACGTTTTTGTTCACTACGTAATATAATTACGTCCTTGTTCGTTTAGTGACCAGGTGCCGTGAAAGAGAAAATCCGCTCTTTTACGAATTTCAGCTGAATAAACGAAAAACTTGGCGGGCACACTGTTCACCACCCGTGTTGCCACAATCGGAAGTTAAATAAAGCGAGCAAGCCAAAACAAATTAGCTACGTTTCTTTATAAATAGCAAAGTCAAAAAGTCTTTACTTTTTAAGAGCAAAAAAATATGAACTCTTATGGACCAATCTTTCGTATCTACCTATTTGGAACGTCAATGTTGAAACATAATTTTTCAGTTTTATGCAATGCGAACTGTAAATAAATACATTGATTTCCCCTTTTCCATTTCCCATTTCCAATATATAACTTTAAGTTATAATGTTTAAAACAGCTACAAAATAGCATATATTTTATGAAATAGCTAAAAAATAGCCAGGTCTGGCCGTAAATAGCTAAGCTGGCAACACTGACAATGTGTTTTTGTTGCGCTGCTTAATTTTCAATTTGTTTAATTCTAAAACTATATTATGTCGGCGCAATACCAGCGATTCCTGAGAGTACTTGAAAAGTGGCCAGCGGAGAAATCGAAAGTCGGCAGGTGAGCATTGTATTATAAACGAAAAACACAAGCACACATGAAGAATGTTCGTTCTGGGCGGCCACTGAAGATTATCTAATATGTGTGGAAATTCGTATTATTTGTCTTTAAACGCAATTCAAATGCATTGCAATGTTGGCTTTGATTGTGACTTGACAGATTAGCTTTGCAACGAGCAAATATTAAGTAATTTCGTGGTTATTGAAAGTATTTTAATCTGCCGGCGCGCCAATACCCAAATGGGTTCCACCAGCTGTTCTCGTGGGTCTGTGGAACGTGGGGTAATTTCCCCGATTCTGGCCCGCTCTACTGTGGATCGCGGACTGTAATTATTTGAACTTGGCTTACACCGTTTACATGGCTCTCATTGTCTTACCGGTTCTTAAAACGTTCAGACATTGTGTTAATTGTTCATTGTAAAAAAGATGGCTTCCAAGTTTGCCTATCAGCTGGAACCGGCGGATTTTATTCTGGGCCCTCATGGCGCTGAGATTCTGTAAGTTTCCAGATATTGGCTTGGAATCCACACAGATATTAAGATTTATACTTGGATTAACTCCTCAATTGCGTGCTAAAAGTAGTCTTGGGATAATTAGAGACAAATTCGCTCTATATTCTAAAGGTTTTGTTGGTTTACTTCAACCAACCGAAACCCGAGACCCGTAATAACTTCCAGGAAGAGCGATAGATCTGCCAGCTGCGCTGCTTGGAACGAACATCCGCCACAGAAAACACACACACACATCCCCTCCATAAGCCACTGCAATAAAACTTTCTCTCCTTCAAAAAAGGGATCTCGGCGAGCAGATCCGCAAGCAGGTGACCAAGCTCACGACCCTCGAGAGCGGAGCGACTGAGAAGGAGCTGGACCGCCAGATCGATGCCCTGGAGAGGCTCTCCAACAACGCATACGCCAAGAAGTATCCCCGCATCCACGAGTCCACGGCAACTGGATTGACGGCGGCCCAGTGCAGTCAGGTCTTGAGCTCGGAATTCCTGCAGTACATCAACGAGGGAGCCGGCTCCAAACGGAAGTAACAACGATGATGAAGCGACTCTTAATCCCCACTAGACTGAGACTGAAATGGTTAAGACATAACTCCGTTGCTGCAGAGGCAGTGGCCAGTCCTCCCCATGTTCCTGTGCTATGTGACACCTCCATCGAATACCTGCAACCCGTTCCCGGTGGCACCTACTTCGACATGACCTTCGGAGCAGGTGGTCACACGCGACGCCTCTTGGAGATGTGCCCGGAGGCGAAGATCTACGCCCTGGATCGGGATCCAGTGGCCCACAAGCTAGCCAAAGAGATGAGCGAATCGGAGGAGTACAGAGGCAGAGTGATTCCCCTACTGGGCAAATTCTCCGACATACCAAGGCTGTTCCAAGAACATGGCCTGGCCAAGCACTCGGTGGACGGGATGCTCTTCGATTTCGGCTGCAGCTCCATGCAGTTCGACGAGGCGGAGCGGGGATTCGCCATCTCAAAGGACGGACCGCTGGACATGCGCATGGATGGAGGCTTAAGCGATGGAGTCACTGCTGCCGATGTGCTGGCGCACATAGAGGAGGGAGATCTCGCCAAGATCCTGCGCTACTACGGCGAGGAGAAGGCGGCCAAGAAGATAGCCAGAGGTTTGATAGACGCACGCAAGTCGCTCGTAAAGGTTCAGACCACGTGGCAGCTGGCGGACATAGTGGAGGATATCCTGGGAAACGGACCTCGGAGAGATAAGCTCCAAAGGCCCTCCCACTCGGCCACCAAGACCTTCCAGGCCCTGCGCATCTTTGTGAACAATGAGCTGAACGAGATCAACTATGGCATGGTGTTGGCCAACGAAATCCTCCGATCGGACGGCCGCCTCGTCACCATCACCTTCCACTCGCTGGAGGACACCATTGTTAAGCGTCACATCAACGGAAATGTCCTTGCCGGTGCCGCCAATGCCCTGCCTCTCAAATATTCCAGTCACTTTGCCATAGATGATCCAGAGGTGTTGGAAACCCTGACCCAGACCAATTGGAAGCAGCTCCATCGCCATGTCATCGTGCCAGATGCCGAGGAGGTGGCCAAAAACACGCGCAGTCGATCCGCCAAGCTGAGAGCAGCCGTCAAAATAAACTAAGAGAAATGTCAATAAAGTCCGCCGGTCTAGTGTTTCCTCTCTAAATCTCTCTATGCTCTCTGTGTTGGGTTTGCTCCGCTTATCTGTCCAACCAATTTGCACCTGCTGATAAGACGGGTTTATCTATTTACCGGAGTTATTTGTGGTTCTCGTGCAGAATTTGTTTGGGCTCGAGGCAGTTTTTTGTTTAGATTGATTAGGAAATGGCTGTTAATTGCCAGGTAGGGGAGTTACAGTGGGTTAGATTTGAGTTTTGGTTTGTTAAAATATTGAAAACAGAACTCCTTTTCGACCTATGCTGGATCATAGTCGGATAAGTCTTTCTCGGTTGCTCCCTGTCTGAACAGAACACTTTGTTTTTCTTTCTATTCGATTTCGGTTGAATGTTTTCAGTTAAAATCAATCTCGGTTGCTCCCTGTCTGAACAGAACACTTTGTTTCTCTTTCTATTCGATTCCGGTTGCTCCCTGTCTGAACAGAACACTTTGTTGATTTCGGTTGAATGTTCTCAGTTAAATTTTTCATTTTACGCTCTTTTAATGGGAACCTTATATGAAGAGCGATTTTGTTGAGCGCTCGCACTTTCGTTACTATATTAACATGATTTAATAGGCAATAAATTGTTAATTCATATGAAATATTTACATAGTTTATTGATGTTTATATAATTAGTGGTCTCCCCATTATATTTTCATTCGAAATGTAGAATTTAAAAGAATCTATAATTAATCTCTCTTATAACTCTCTTTATAATTATAGTTCTTAATAATTTCTTTTGTATTAATATTGTTATAATTTTATTGCCCTTTTTAGCGACTACATCCATGGTACAATGTATTTATTTTTATGATCTTTTTGAACTTTTGAGTACTTCTTCAAGTGCTCCCCATATCAGTAACATACTGATTTGATATGGAAATGGCTTTTGCCAGCAATTTTCCACGATCGAGTAGCCAGGGATATGTATGTGTATACATAGGTTTCCTATGCCAACTCTCCTACCTTTTTTGCGGTTGTTTTTCTCCCCGAGATGGAGATCATGTTGTGGCTCTTAGAGCCACTGCTCACATACGTCAGCCGTTGGTGTTATTTACGGTTGCCAATCGAAAGATGTGACCCGCGAGAAACCCGAAACCGATAATCTGTACGAAGGCGGCTGATAAGGGGGCGGGATTAGCAGTCGGAGAGGGGCTGACCGGAGCAGCTAGGCTATAGATAGGAGCGCCCGGCGGCCACTCCGCTCAGTTGCATTGCGCGATCCGAGTTGGCCTGGCTACTGAGGAGGCGGCATTGGGTTTCCAGTCGAACAAATATTTTACGGACTTACGTTTACGTTTCAGCGGGGAGTGGACAGCAGAGCCGGCGGTCAAGATGAGCGAGGCCAAGATCATATCGGGCACGGCGGTGGCCAAGTGAGTGTGCATCCCAGGATCCCTGCTATACTCTGTTAAAACCCCCTCCCCATTGACAGATCCATTCGCGAGGAGCTGCGCAACGAAGTGGCGGCTATGGGCAAGATTTCGGCCAACTTTGTGCCCGGACTGAGGATCGTTCAGGTGGGCGGACGCGAGGACTCCAACGTCTACATCCGCATGAAGATCAAGGCGGCCACCGAGATAGGCATCGAGGCCGTCCACGTCCAGCTGCCCCGATCCATCACCGAGGTGGAGCTGCTCGATAAGGTGAGTGGGATTATGCAACGACCGAAGGGGCACTGAAGAGAAATAACTACATTTTCCTTGCAGATCAACGAGCTGAACGATGATCCTCGCGTTCATGGAATCATTGTGCAGATGCCCTTGGACTGCGATACCGCCATCGACTCGCATCGCATCACGGACGCCGTTTCGCCCGAGAAGGACGTTGATGGCCTGCATACGATCAACGAGGGTCGCTTGGCCATCGGTGATCAGGGTGGTTTCCTGCCCTGCACTCCCTGGGGCTGCTTGGAGCTGATCCGTCGCACCGGAGTGGAGATAGCCGGTGCCCGGGCCGTTGTCCTGGGCCGCAGCAAGATCGTGGGAACGCCCGCGGCCGAGCTGCTCAAGTGGGCCAATGCCACGGTGACAGTGTGCCACTCGAAGACCCGCAACTTGGAAGAGATCACCCGAAGCGCCGATATTCTTGTGGTTGGCATAGGCGTGGCCGAGATGGTCAAGGGATCGTGGATCAAGCCCGGAGCCGTGGTCATTGATTGCGGCATCAATGTGAAAGCAGGTGAGAGATGCAACCTTCTCAAGGGATTTTAAGATCATGTACATTTTCCTTTTCCGTTTACCTTCTTTGGCGGCCCCAAGATAAGCTTTGAACCTTTTTCCATTCCATTCTTCGGATTCAAAGACTTCCCTTTGGATTTTCCAAACATTTCCATTTGTTTTTACGATTTTCCGTCTATCGCTTATCAATGGACTCGACCTCCCCGGGTGGGACTCCTAACCCCCTGCTCTGCCGAGATAAGAAATGATTTTGAATTCAAACACTTTCGTTCCTAGTCTTAGTTAGGTAACAACGCTTGTGCGGAGCGAACGACCGATCTTGAAACTGAGTATGTCCTTCTGAGACTGACTCCCTCTTAATCCTTGCAGACGCCACGAAGACCAGTGGCACTCGGCTGGTGGGAGACGTGGACTACGAGGAAGCCAGGCTGGTGGCCGGCTATCTAACGCCAGTACCCGGCGGCGTGGGACCCATGACGGTGGCCATGCTGATGAAGAACACCGTCCGGTCGGCGGTCCGAGCCCTGGAGCGTCATGTAACCAGCCAGTGGACCCTGCAGCCCCTGCCCATCAAGCCCCTCCGCCCAGTGCCCAGCGACATAGTGATTGCCCGCGCCCAGAAGCCCAAGGATATCGCTTGGTTGGCCAAGGAGATTGGCCTCGAGACGCGCGAGGTTTCACTGTACGGCAGTAAGAAGGCCAAGATCTCGCTCTCCGTGCTGGAGCGTCTGGCGGAGAAGGAGGTGGGCAACTATGTTGTGGTGGCCGGCATGACACCGACACCTCTGGGCGAGGGCAAGACGACCACGCTGATGGGCTTAGTTCAGGCTCTGGGCGCTCACAAGCTGAGGAACACCGTGGCAGCCCTGAGGCAACCTTCCCAGGGACCCACATTCGGCATCAAGGGCGGGGCCGCTGGCGGGGGCTATGCCCAGGTGATACCCATGGAGGAATTCAATCTCCATCTCACGGGCGATATCCATGCCGTGTCGGCAGCTAATAACTTGCTGGCTGCCCAGCTGGACACTCGCATCTTCCACGAGAATACCCAGAAGGATAAGGCGCTGTATGACCGATTGGTTCCCCGGGTCAAGGGCGAGCGGAAGTTCAGCCCCATCCAGCTGCGTCGCCTGCAGAAGCTGGGCATCACCAAGACGGATCCCGACTCCCTCTCCGAGGAGGAGTATGGCTCCTTCGCCCGCCTGGACATCGATCCGGAGACCATCATGTGGGAGCGCGTGGTGGACATCAACGATAGGTACCTGCGAAGCATCACCGTGGGCCAATCGCCCACTGAGAAGGGAATCTCTAGGAAGACGACCTTCTCCATCTCGGTGGCCAGCGAGATCATGGCAGTGCTGGCGCTTTCCCGATGCCTGAAGGACATGAAGCATCGGCTGGCCGACATGGTGGTGGCCTTCGACAAGGCGGGCAAGCCGGTCACCGCCGATGATTTGGGCGTAACTGGCGCCCTGGCCGTTCTCCTCAAGGACGCTCTGGAGCCGAACCTCATGCAGTCCCTCGAGGGCACTCCTGTCCTGGTGCACGCCGGCCCCTTCGCCAACATAGCCCACGGCTGCAACTCCATAATTGCCGATGAAATCGGCCTGAAGCTGGTGGGCAAGAATGGATTCGTTTGCACAGAGGCTGGATTCGGTTCGGACATTGGCATGGAGAAGTTCTGCAACATCAAGTGCCGCACATCCGGACGCAAGCCCAATGCCATGGTGCTGGTGGCCACCGTGAGGGCCATCAAGATGCACGGCGGCGGAGCCCCGGTCACTCCCGGCTCGCCCTTGAACAAGCAGTACACCGAGGAGAATCTGGAGCTGGTGCAGAAGGGTCTGCCCAATCTTCTCCAGCACATCTCCAATGGAAAGGCCTTCGGCATGCCGGTCGTGGTGAGTCTGAACGCCCACTCGGCGGACACGCCCGCGGAACACGAGCTGATAAAGAAGGCGGCCCTGGAGGCAGGCGCCTTTGCCGCCGTCGTCTCCACCCACTGGTCGGACGGAGGAGCCGGTGCCGTCGAGCTGGCCGACGCCGTGATCAAGGCCTGCGAGCAGGGCAACAACTTCCGACTGCTTTACGACCTGGACCTGCCGCTGGTGGACAAGATGAACAAGATCGCCACCACCATGTACGGAGCTGGCAAGGTGGTCCTTACCCCAGCAGCTGAGGAGAAGGTCAAGCGGCTGACCGAGGCGGTAAGTCGAGCGAATTCTTTGGAAACACTTTTGGGACTCATTTTGTATCCTCTCTCATGACCAGGGCTTTGGCAACCTGCCCATCTGCATGTCCAAGGTGTCGGGCTCACTGACGGGCGATGCCAAGATCAAGGGTGCCCCGAAGAATTTCATCCTGGACGTGGAGGATGTGTACGTTTCCGCCGGTGCCGGATTCGTGGTGGCCATGTGCGGCGAGGTCACCAAAATGCCGGGTCTCCCCACCCGCCCGGCCATCTACGACATTGATCTGAACACGGAGACCGGAGAAATCGAGGGTCTGTTCTAGATTAAATCAGGGATCATGACAAGGGTGAACGCTTCCTGCAAAATTCCAAAAGCATTTACATTTCCACAATTTTTAAATGCATTCTTTTTAACTTAATATCCAAACTTTTGTATATAATATTTGTTTTACAAATAGAGCTAAGTCTTAAAATATATTGATTTTTGACGGTTTTGGTATTTACCTAAAACGGGTTTGTAATTAGTGGTTTCTTTAGGAAAAGTTTTATTCGGAAACATGTTCTTGGGGGTTTGAAATTGCAGAAATTATACGAATGTTCATGTTTAGTGTTAAAATTAACAAATTTCTGTATACATATATATAGTAATAGGCTCTACGGGTGGGGTAGCTCGATCTTGAGCTAAACTTGAATAAATATGGAAGGAAAAAGACCCACCAAGATCCCACTATAAAAGCGATAAAAGCGAGGTAATGCACGGTACACTTGGTGGTAATCAATGGGAGACTAACCAGCTCTTTATTCCACAAAATATTTAATGCCTGCGAAACCTTCGAGGACTTCTTATAAGAGTTTGATATGTATGGAAATATGGTACAATTGCATTAGAAAATAATTGAACCAAGTGAGACATCTAGTGAAGGTCATCCTCTTTGCTGAACTACACTAGGTTTGTTCGAAGCCGAACTGGCGCGATTGCTACTAGGCAGCTCGTCGCCCTTGGTGCTGTCGCCCTTGCGTATTCTGGCCATAACCTTGAAGTAGTGGGCCACAATCTCATCGATCCTCTGCCCATCGGTCTCACTAGCCAACTCCTTTTCGCAGCGCGAGACTACGTTCGTAAGCAGACCTCCGGATCGATAGAACCTAATGAGTATGCTGCGCCTAACCCACTTGCAAATATGATGATGAGTGACTGGCACGACCACCTTGTTTAGATTGTAGAAGTGCTCGTAGTTCTCGCACATCTTGCGCATCTTGAGGGCATCCATTTTCGGAATCTCCAGATGCGGCCGTCTAACGATGTGGTAGGGATCGAACTGCTCTGAAAAGTTGGAGTAGCGCACAGCCGGCCAATCCAGGTTCAGAATGGTGTTGTACAGATACTTGGGATGCCCCAGAATGCCGTGGGCGACATCGATCAAGCGGAGCTGGGGCCCGGGCACAATATATTCCAGTTCCATCTCAGCAATGCGGATATCACTGCCTCTGTACTTGCGCTCCCCTATCCACAGGATGGGCATGTCTTCCTCCGGAACGAGCTTGAGCTCCTGGACCAACGGCGATTCCTGGGCCCGATAATTGACGTTCCTCTTGTTTTTGCCGTAGAGAAGACTGCGCTCCGTGGCCGAGAAGACTAGATACTCGTCGCGGACAGAAACAAAGTGCTCGGAGCGAAATAGGCGATTCATCTCCATTTCGATGACGAAGTACGCCCGGCGATGCATGCAGATCCAGACCATTTGGATGAGAACGGCCAGGAACTGCTCGTGAAAGTACTTGTCACGGATAGTTGCTGAAATTTTGGTGGTCATGTTCAAGTGATAGAACTGGGCCATGTTGCCCTTGTCTCCGATGATCTCACAGTAGTTGCGGGCCACCAGCATGCGGTACTGGCCCAAGTATGCGGAAAAGGTGCGCTTCATCTCGTTGGTCTGCTCACTCTGGATCTGGGCCATCTGGCCGGACAGCTCATCGCGACGAATCAGCACGAACTCGACCATGCGCAAATAGTACTCGAAGTATATAATTAGGGAGTGGGCCAGGGCATCCACCTGCGGCAGGTGCATAAACGCAACGAACTTGTATGTGAGGAACTCGGCTGGCATTAGGTAGAGCACCAGATCACGTATATCCCCGAGGTCCACGGTGTCAGCATCGAAGCTGCTTTGGGGTCGCACATACTCCTGGCGAAAGATGAGCTCCTCCTCCTGGTCGATGGTTCGCAAGAACTTGTAACCGTTGGTACTGATGTATCGCTCCCTGGCGTTCTCCAAATCGTTGTGTGGCTCAAAGTGGAGGCAGTCCTTTTCCGTATCCCATGACCACTTGCCGCTATAATACTTGGGCGCATAGTTGTCCACATGGACGCGCTTCATTGCGATTCGTGTAAATATTATAAATGTTGACAAGATTTTAAAACTAGTTACTGCTCTGAGAAATGGGTGTGTAAATTTTAGGCAAACCTTTGAGCTACTGTCTTTTGAATTATCTGACACGAATATACACACATAGGTGCTATAGCGGGATCAAAAACAAAGTGTTACTTTAAATCAGAAATAGGAGCGAGCAAATACGAGCGAGTAAATAAACGAGCGAGCCAAGCCAGGAGCGAGTAAAAAGACGAGCGAGCAAAGCCAGGAGCGAGTAAAAAGACGAGCGAGCAAAGCCAGGAGCGAGTAAAAAGACAAGCGAGCAAAGCTAGGAGCGAATAAAACAAAGATCCAGAAGACTGGGTAACGACGATATTGATATTCCATTTCAACATATTGTACATAAGCTGTATATGAAACATTTGTAACAATTTATCTAATTAAAAACAATCCACAAGGCTGGGAGCAATTTATTTAATTGTTACGTCTACGCATTAAAAACGCTTGGAAACAATCCAAGCGAACTACAATCCATGAGAACTATGTAGCTTGATCCTTTCTGTCAGTAGTTTTTTATTTCGTTTTATTTCCCAGCATACACTTTGGCGAGGAGGGGTCCCGTGTTCGTGGTTTGGCAGCGCTGGCCCAACATGTTTCGGCGCAACATTGTCCATCCGGTCATTCGGCAGTTTATCCTGCGTTCTGCAGTTCTCAATTATCTGGGCAAGCGTCTGCAGAAGCAATGGAACAAGTGGAGCCGGCTGAACGCCCAGCTCACCAAAAAAAGGCGCCTTGAGGGCAAGGAGTCTTTGGGGGAGGAGGAGCGGCAGGAGCTCGCCCAGCTAATTGACGATCTGCGGTCAAAGGCGGCTGCCTCGCATCGGCTTTTGCAGCGGGAGTACAACGAACTGTTCACCTACATGATGGACAAGCGCGATCTGTGGGACAGTCCGGAGTACTTCAAGGCCAAAACGGCCCTGGGAACGGCCCATTACAAACTGCGGACGTTTGTACCCAAGAAACCAATGGACTGAAGCCAACAGACGGGGAGAGTTGCCAATGACAGATACGGCTTCCATTCCATAATCACTTATATACATGTACATACATACAGAGCAAAAGGTTCCCAAAGCGGCTTAACTACTTGTAGAAGGGAATCTCAACGCGTCCGGACTTCGTGTTGACCGCCTCCCAGCAGGTGCAGGCAAAGGTGGACCGATCCATGTGGTCGGTGTAGAGCTTTCCGTCCAGGTGATCCATCTCGTGCTGGGCAATCCTGGCATTCCAGCCCCCCAGCTCCAGTTCGCCTTGGACTCCGCTTTGGTTTAGTCCTGTGAGTTTTACGCCCTCGAATCGTTCCACCTCCGCGGAGAATCCTCGCACGCTCATACAGCCCTCGGGATGCTTCAGTTTTGTGTAGTTCGTCACCGTCAGCACGGGATTGATGAAGACCTGTGGAGAATGTGGGTTAAGATGTATGCATTGTGGTCTCTAAGGAGGTTCATTCTCCATTTTACTGTCAGTGGCAGCTCGGACATCTGTCGCGACTGGTACACAGTCTCCGGGAGCGTCTTTCTAATGCCTCCCTTGAACTCCATGACTATGATCCTGAGCGAAACTCCTATTTGGGGCGCCGCAATGCCCACACAGTCGAATTTCCTCAGCACCCTGACCATCTGTTCCACTATCGCCTCGATCTCGGGTCCACCTATGTGTTCCTGTGGCACCAAAGCCGCCTGTTGCCGCAACACCGGGTCTCCGATCTGGGTGAAGTGATTGTATGGCGGCAGGTTCGTCCGCTCCGTCGTCCACAGCTGCTGGTACCACTTCCGGAGAGACTGACTGGATGGAGGACTCGTGCCCAGGCAGCGTCGGTGTATTAGGATTGATTTGCAGAGTTTTATTTGGTGTTTTAGCAGCATTTTGTGTAATGTTTGGCTTTTAACCTCTTTCTTGGGAACAGCTGGCCGGCGCCCGATACAAATAACCTATCGTATATCGATAGCAGGTGGTTTGAATTTTGCGCCTACCGTTAACCCCAGAAGATCGCACTTCGATATTGGAAACTAAATGTAAAATAAAAAACAAAATAAAAAGTATTTTTGTATTGTACACAGACGAAGAAGTTTTTATTTATTTTTTAAAACACAATCAAAAAACTATGTTTTATACTATTACGTTAAATATAATTATAATCTAAAACGATACGACCGCAAGGGATTCCTCCATATCTTCCTGCGTGTTCCAAGAGTTCACTTGTGGAACCAAATGGCGGAACGACCCTCGGCCGCGTTGATCTGCTCCCAGATGACGCAGTTGAAAGTGGAAACATCCATCCGGTCGACGTAGATAGTTCCATTCAGGTGATCCATCTCGTGCTGGGCTATTCGCGCACTCCAGCCCTCAAGCTCCATCTCGGACGGGGTGCCCAGCTTGCCAATGCCCCGGATCCGGACCTTATCGTGCCGCTCCACCTGACCGGAATAGCCCCGCACGCTCATGCAGCCCTCGGGATGCTTGTTTACCTGGCTGCTGATTATCTCCAGCTCCGGATTAACGAAGACCTGCAAGCAAATGATTTACAGAGATTGCGCATTGAAAAACTAACAACTAACTCGAGATAATAGGTTGCACTTGGAGAATGATTACTGCTACTGTGTACTACAAGTTAAGTCGCATTCTGAATATTTTATCTACAGTGTCCCAGAAGCTACTAAAAATAAGTTATCTTAGCCTAATCTATTATTTACTGGAACTAAAATACAAAAGTTCTAAATAGTAAAAAAAAAACATGTACACTGTCCTTTTTTGTAAATGAATTAATTATTATTCCCCACTTACAGCCAAGGGCAGTGTGGACATCTTACGCTCCGCGTAAATCTCCGGCTTGAATTGATCCTTTTTGCCCTCTCGGAACTCCATGACGATAATGCGCAGCGGTACTCCGACCTGGGGCGCTGCCACGCCCACGCAGTCGTAGTGACGTAACACCTTCACCATGCGCTCCACGATCTGATCGACCTCCAGGCTATCGATTTGTTCCGGAGCCACTTCCTCGGCAACTTGGCGCAGCACGGGATCCCCTATCTGGGTGAAGTAGTTGTACGGAGGATTGGACATGATTCCGGGCGAAAAAAGCGACCCTCAACTGAATAACGTCTCTCGATCGACTGCTGGGAACTGCTTTCGAGGTGGGCAGATTTCGTTCCGATAACCTTATCTTTGGATCAGCTGATCCGGCTTCTTCCATACAGTGGTTGCGATACGTATACATACCTTCCGGGATTTATATTATTATTAACTAACGAAAAATGTAAAATTTTTATTTTAAACACTTAGTTTTTATTTAGGAAATTCCAACCACACTTGCGTAATTTTCAGCTCAAAATTTTTGAAGTATTCCCTAGGACTTGGGAAATTTAAAGAGCTTAATCGAAGAAGTATTCTGTGGGACCCTTTTTCTGTCGCGATGTCCCTAAAAGGCTCCCGATGCGCGAGGACGTAATGCTGACCAAGTCCTCGGCGTAGGGAGATCCCTTGCGCATCCTGGACTTCACTTTGAAGTAGTTGGCGATGATGGTCTCCACCCTAGGAGCGGTCGTCGTATCGTTCATCTCCTTCTCGCACCTGGACACCACGTTGGTAAGCAGCAATCCGCCGGAGCGGTAGAACTGGATGAGCCTGTCCCGCTTGAGCCACTTCTGCAGGATCATCAAGCTGTGGGGCTCGTAGATGCGGTACACCTTGTAGAAGTGCTCGTAGTGCTCGCTCATCTTTTTCATCTTGATGGCGTCTAGGCTGGGGATGTCCAGGTACGGCTGTCGGATGATGTGGTACGGATCGTACTGCTGGGAGAATTTCGAGTACCGCACGGTGGGCCAGTCCAGATCCAGGATGGTATTGTAAAGGGCCTTAGGATAGGAATGCAAGGAAGAACTCAGTTATGATAAAAACATTTAAGTCATATCGATAATATATCGATATATCGATAGGTACCTTGGGATGTCCCAGGATACCATGGGCCACATCAATCATACGCAGCTGTGGCCCAGGGACGATGTACTCCAGCTCCATCTCAGTTATGCGGAGATCGGTGCCGCGGTACTTGCGTTCCCCGATCCACAGAATGGGCATGTCCTCCTCCGACACGTGCTCCAGCTCCTGGACGAGCGGCGATACCTGGGAGCGGTAGTTGACAATCTTGTAGTTCTTCCCGTAGAGAAGACTCCTTTCCGCCGGCGTGAAGCTGAGGTACTCCGGCCGGGTCATCACAAAGTGATCGGATCGAAAGAGGCGGTTCATCTCCAGCTCGATGACGTAGTACGCCCGGCGGTGCATGCAGATCCACACGATCTGGATCATCACGGACAGGAACTGCTCGTGGAAGATCTTGTCGCGAGCCGTGTCCGAGATGTTGACGATCTCCTTGAGGTGGTAGTAGTGGGCCATGTCGCCCTCGCCCTTCAATATCACGCTGTAGTTGCGTGCCACCAGGATCCTGTACTGGCTGAGGTAGGTGGAGAAGGTCTTCTTCATCTCGATGGTCTGGTTGCTCTGGATCTGGCCCGCCAGCTCGTCCCGTCGCACCAAGACGAACTCCACCATGCGCAGGAAGTACTCAAAGTAGATGATCAGGGCATGTAGGAGCCGATGGACCGCCGGGCGGTGCATGAACTCCACGAAGCGGTACGTGAGAAAATCGCTCGGCATTAGGAAGAGCACCAGGTCCCGGATGTCGTTGATCACCACCGTGTCAAAGTCGTAGGTGCTCTCATCGCGGATGTATGCCTGCCGAAATATGAGCTCCTCCTCCTGGTCGATGGTGCGCAGGAACTTGTAACCGTTGGTAGTGATGTATCGCTCCCTGGCGTTCTCCAGATCGTTGAACGCATCGAACTGGAGGCAGTCCTTCTCCGAGTTCCAGGACCACTTACCGCTGTAGTACTTGGGCGTGTAGTTGTCCTGATGGACCCTCTTCATGGTGTGGAGTTTAATTATGTTTTTATTGTAATTAGTTTGTGTGGTTTATAATTATTTGCTTAAATTAGGTGTTTTGTTTGTGGGACTTCGTGTGGAGTGAAATTTTGATATTTAAATTTGGGAATAAGATGACAGAAAAGGAAGTTAAGGGAAAGGATGCCTGAATCTATGGACTCTCAATCCTTAGATGTTAATCGATGTAAAATTAATCAATTCAATCCATAAATGTTTATCGATGTAAAATCGATATTTTCATACTAAAACATCGAAAACTTCGATACTTTTCCAGCTCTAATTGAGAGGCGACGGATTTTACAGGCTTGATTCCGGTTATAAAATAACTTTATTCGTGAAAAACACCCATTATTCAATACATAACTCAGGAATCAATCTACTTACTTCGGACATATTTTGCAACAATTAAATACATTAATTTGTATACTAAAAAGTTGTTAAACAAGCTTTAAAAGTTAATAATATTGCTGTCTCAAAAAGCCGCTAAAAGTTCACTGACAAAGCCAGGCTTGGAGGCATTTTGGGAGAATATCAACAGAACGGCGAAGCTTTTCATTGTTTACGGAAAGCGGATTTCCATTGGCGCGCTTTTCCTATATCGGCCTGTTGCCTCTTGAATCGCGTTGCCGTTGCCCCAGGTAACTGACCAGGCACAAAGCGGCCCAAACAGAGAGCGCGTTCTAACAATGTCACTACACGGGGGAGCCAGGTGAGCCAGGTAAACCACCACCGTAGCGCCCCGAGTGTGTTTCTGGATTACAATGGAGCGTTTAGTTCCCGGTGGACGTTCGACGGTGACAGTCGATAAGTATATATGCCAGTGGAAAAATATAGAATAGAATCCGAATTGGAAAAGAGAAATGCGGGACAAAGTGAAAGCCCCAGCCAGTGACCAAAATCGCTCATAAATAATCCAGTGAAAATGAAAGCAAATCGGACAATTCTCGTGATTTTCATATTTTTGGGACTCCAAGGCAATGGCAGAGCCACGCAAAGGCAGCAGCTCGGTCAGCCGCTTATACAATTAAGTCACGGTAAGTTGAGCATCCAGCGAGTGAAATTTATTTGTATTTTGTGTAAAAAAAAAATAATTCTGGGGTCCGATGTGGGAGCAAGTATTTTGACCTTTAACGCTTCCCTTGGCTTACGCATTATTTTGTGGAATTTTGTGGCCACAATGCGAGGGCGAGTGCGAGTGCGAGTACATCATAAATTCATCAAAAAATTTGGGACAATCAATACGAGTTAATTGCGAAACCCAGAACTGACCCAAGTGATTCGACCTGCCAAATCAAGGCAGGTGTACGAAGCGTTCAAGTTAATTGCATGGCCAACACGCAAGCAAATTGTCAAGTTCCTAGTTTCCTGTTATTTTTTTTTTGGGTCCCCGCTAATCGATAAAGTTATTCTTTTGTTGTCTTCGTGGAGAGGGGGGCTTAACCGATTTGAATGCAGCAAAACCCACTTGAAAGTCAAGCATAATTTCTGCGGCGGCACAACTGCATTCGATGCGGGAAATATGTTGCCATTAGAGTAATTGATCAAACAAACTCGGAGCTGGGAGGGGTAGCCAAAAATCAAAAGGCAGTAAACTAAATAACAATTGATAGCCGAACAGCAGAAGCCCCTGATGAATCATCAATATTTAAAACTGTATAGTCTAGAGTAGTTATTTTACCTTAAATGTATATATATTTTTAGCCTTTACTCTATATTTAATTTAAAAACTCAAGTATTAATACCTGAAACTATTTCCGTCTTGTTGATTTTCTATGGAAACGGGGTGAAAGTTCAAGAAACTGGCCAGGCTATAATAAAAATAATATGACATGACATTTACAGACAACACCGACGATGATTATCCAGAAATTAAGGACGAAATTCATTTGGAGGACTTCTTTTGGACTGGCTCGGGCGATGGTCCTCCCGATTTCTTGAAGAAGGTCCACACGGGCATAACCAAGGGCAAGGATGTGATTGTCAAGACGGAGACAGTGGTGGCCACGGTCTACGTTGATGGGAATAATGTAAGTTGGTCGGGGTTTCTGTGACCCGGAATGAGCCTCCTCCTTAATTGCGATTGCTATCTAGGAAATCGACATTCCCATTTGCCTTGACTGCAAACCGGACGATGGGGGCGGCACCTGGGATATGGGTGGAGGTCCTGGGATGCCGCCTCTCAACTATTCCGCCACAGATCGTCGTTACTGGCTGCTTACGGTGATGTCTGGCTTTTATACGGCCAAGGATAATCCCACGCTCGAGGAGAAGCTGGCGCGGCTCTATCGGCTAGCTTTTACCAGGTGAGATGGGTTGAGGTTAAAGTTATATTTTTTATTTAAATGTATCAACAGACAGCAGACCCGTCACCTGGGCATAAACGGAGCCCAGCAAATCGAGGGTGTCAATGTGCCAGCTCCCCGGGAGCGTCGCAAGTCCCTAACTAGACCCATTACCACGACGAGACCCGAAACTACGACGGGGTCTCCAGCTGATGATGTGGAGATACTGGACATGCAGGATGAGGACGATGAGCACTATATCAAGAACGTTAGAAGGTTGGGCGAAGACACCGAATGGGCTAGTAACTCCGAGGAGCAGTCGGACCAGGAGCAGCCAGAGGAGGGGTCCCCAGAGGTAGCTTCCATTGGGGTCACCACCCCGACACCTCCAGCACCAGCGACAGGCAGCACTGAAACAACGATGGATTATGGCGCATACGTTACCCTGATCCCCTGGGAGCTCTTACAGCAGAATGGGAAATCGGAAAAGTTGCGGGAAATGCACGAATCCTTGTTGACTAAGCAACCGCTGGTGCAGCAACAACAGCAACGGCAGGAGCAGGAGCAGGAGCAGCGCCAACAACAACCGCTTTATAGGGACGAGCACGTCAGAGTTGTCATACACAACCTAACGCAAATTAGCGAGGCGGATGTGCAAAAGTGGAGCACGAGCACGAACGAGGAGGGGCTCGGCGCCACGGAGGACATCAACTACGTCAACCTCAAATTGTAAGTACCTCCCAACTTGGCGATATTGTTTATTATTTTGCGAGTTCGATTGGGTTATTGAGTGTTTGGTACACTTTAAGATACATTTACAGGGTTGTTTTCGGGTTTTTAATTTTTTTTAAAGAAATTTCTTTTAATGTTACTTGAAATGTATTATATATCAGGATCTTTTATACATTATAGAATGATGTTATTCGTATTGTAAATGTAAAGGGTTTTAAAAATTATAATTTCCTTGAGAGACCTTATAATTCCCAACAGGTTCTAGCACTGCATAAATGGCAAGCAGCTTTAAACTAATGGTTAAATGGTAAATGAGAGACTAACTAGGCCAAGTTAATTGTACATTGGCTTAAGCAAAGGCTTACAATTAATAACATGAGTTGATAAATATTTTAAAAATAATAAAAAATACCTAAATGGAAATAGGGCTTTAAAATGTGAATTTAAATTAATGTTTGTCTTACCTAATAATATCTTAACTTGCTAAAAAATATAACTCCTTTTCCTATAATTATTTTACCAGCAATGACCGACCCATAGCCAACCAGACAGAGCTTATCTACACCGTCCTGGTGAATGGTCGTCCCATTTTGGCCACCACAGCAGCCAAGGACATGGAGCTGGTCAGTGAGGCCGAGGCGGTCAAGACCTTTGGACAGGCGGTTTACATGAAATCGGAACGTAAGTCTGAACTATCTCTAAGTAATGCCATAACATAACCTCCTTCTATTCGTAGCCTACATAAGGGAACCCACGGCCACGGCCTTGGCACCGGTGCCAAGGAGTGGACAGGCAGGATTCTTTAATTCTGTAAAGAACAATGTGGCCCTGGTGGTCATTAGCTCCTTGGCCATCCTGCTGCTGATGCTGCTCCTTGTGGCTGTACTGCTCCTAGGACGAACACGTGCTCGCCAGAGAGAACTCAGTGCGGTCAACAGGTGAGAGGATCTTAATATAATCTCTTGAAGAAAAATGTACCTAAAATTAAATCATTTATTAATTTATTTCACTTTTATATATCTTTTTTAGGAACTCCTCCCGCAACGAACTGCTCTCCGAGGGCCAATCGATCCGTCCCACAACCAGTGAGAGAACGGACGGAGAACCCAGTCCAGATCGCCGTTCCCGTGAGGTTGGAGTTCGCAACTATTCGTACGAGCGGGAGCCACGCATCAGTTTTCCAGCTCCCCCGGCTGAGTCTCGATCCCGTCGTCGCGATTCCGTATCCTCCTCGACGGACAACACCTCCGACTCATCGGTTTACTGTCCGATTAACCCGCCGAGTGCCGATGTCCAGCGTATCCTAGACGACAAGGCGGCCCGCTTGTTCGATGGCCACAAGCGGCGGCATCAGTACGATCGAGCCGAGGGGCACGAGGAGACCGTGTACACCTCTGTGGTGTCCGAGAAGAAGGGTGACAAGTCCAGGCACAAATCGCGGAGGCGTTATCTCAATGAGAACCGCGTGGGCTCCCTGGAGACGAGTCCTGTGCAGGGATCACTGGCCGGTCACTCCTCAACGGAGGAGGTGGAGTCGCCGGAGGTGCAGCGCCGCAGCTACGAGAACTTCCAGAGGAACGAGGCCTACAATCCGCACAACAACTATCACCGGAACAAGCTCCTGACGCAGAAGGCAGGGAGTGGAGGCGCCTCCACGGAGGCCATCAACAAGGAGATCGTAGGGAACATGTCCCCAGACACTGCCAGCGTGGGCTCCTTCCTGTCCATGGCCTCGGTGAGGGCCTTCCCGAAGGGTCCTCCTCTGCCGGAGCCACTGAATCGAGTGCTGGATCCCGTGTTCGTGACCTACTACGACAACGTGAATGCCGTGGCGCCGCACAACTCCACGAGGTCGCTGAGGACCCTCTCCCAGAAGGGATCCAAGGACTCGACCATCGCCACCATAGCCAGCTTCCCGAGTCCCAAGGCACCGCGCACTGTGCGCTCCGCCTCGCACAGCGATAATCCGGATCCCGGCGTGGTCGGTCCCGTCGTCTGGGAGCGGCACAAGAAGAAGCAGAGCCAGGGTGAGCCGGGTGGCGGGAATCCAAATCCCAGTCCCAGTCCCAGTAACAACGACAACGTCAACGACGAGGACGATGGCGACGTGCGATTCGGGGCCAAGTCGCGTTACTAGGACAACCCGTAGTCGTTGGCTAAGTTACTGTTATTGCTTGCACTCACCAGACCCAACCGTAACCCCAAGTAGAAGTAACTAACAACGTAGCTAATAGCGATTGCGACCTATGTTACCTCTCCACCTGTAGTCCCTCAACATCCTGGTAAAGTCCGCTCCCTTATCCGTACTCAACCCTCTCTCTCGAATCGATCTTCCCCAGAGGCCCTGACCTACGCGGACTACCATGCCAGTCCGCTGCACAATCCCTCGGCCATCCGCAATCACTATGAGGGGCTCCTCGAGGGCGCCCTGCAGATGTACTCCAGCCAGGACGACATCCCCATGCCGCTGCCCACGCAGAACTTTACCAACAGCCGGCGGACCACGAAGCGCGAGCACAGGGGCTCCTCCGCTGGCTTGCCCAGGTGAGAGTGGGACTTTAACCAAGGAAAAAATAAAATAAAAAATTCCTTAATCCCCTAGCTTCCATCCGGAATCCAGCAGCAGAAACACCTCTGATCGCCCGGCCACTGCCCAGCCGGAGAAGACCTCCAAGTCGGCCCACTCCACGCAACCGCCATCGCCGACTTACAGTGCCTGGGGCGGCGGGAGCATGTACAGCTCTCACTCCACCCTGAACCGACCCCTGAGCGCTGGTCCCATCCACCGGGTGGAGAACCGTCTGGATATATCCGGCCAGGCTGTATCGGGCACGGGAACAGCGCCCCTTATCGAGGCCATACAGAGCGAGCTGCGAAAGTTCAAGCAGCAGCAGCAGCAGCAGGAGTAGTTCCCAGCAATTAATGATCTTGTATTTGTCATGTCGATGGAACGTCATCCACACCAGCATATCTGTACCAAAAATGTTTGCAATTCATTTAGAATAAACTTTTCTTAAAACCAAAAAGGAATCTTTAAAAGTCCTTTAAATCCTTATATGGATTTTATTTGTAAACTTAATATAAAGAGCCCAGTAAAAGCCTTAATATCAGAACCCTTCTTCCAGCTAAACAAGGTAACCCCTTTCTCTTGATAAATTAGTAGAAAATGCCATTGTGCAGGTTAGGTTATCTGATTTATTATATATTTATT
The DNA here is from genome assembly GCA_018874455.1 of Drosophila trapezifrons. Lineage (NCBI taxonomy): Eukaryota > Metazoa > Arthropoda > Insecta > Diptera > Drosophilidae > Drosophila > Drosophila trapezifrons. The sequence goes on from JAEIIF010005799.1 coordinate 47,568, forward strand.
TACACAATATTCGATTGCCAGTATTACAACACACAAACACATTAAATACAAGCTCTCACCAGCCCTTGGATTCACTTTGATTTTATATATTTGACCGAAAACATATTTTTTCTTTTCTATACCCATTACAATATTCAATTAGAAGCGTTCCCATTGATATCAAAAATTAATTACTACGCTGTGTCTTTCATCGGAGTGGAGTTCGAGTTCGAGATGGAAAGGGCGGGGGCGCCTAGTTGAATTCCTTTTGTGCCTTGGCGCTGTCCACGGCGAAGGACTTGGCGTCCACACTGCGCTTGCCGAGCCGAGGGCCGAACCACAGGCCCGAGGAGGCACTGGGTCCCGTGCGCTTGTCCAACACCTGTTGCAGGGCCAGGAAGTGGGCCCACTTGCGCAGCTCGGCATCGCCGCCGCGGCCCACGCGCGGAAAGGCCACCAGACCGGTGGCTCGCTTCTGGAAGTCAGCCTCTGGAAATGGTAGGTCCCCCAGGCATTTAGCCGAAAATGATGACCACAACTCCGGCTAACGACTCACCGTTATAGTCCTCGGGGGAGGCATCGCCGTAAATGCCGTCGAGGACCGCGGCGTCCAGGCCGTCGCGCAGACTGTTGGCCAGACTGGGATCTCCGCGGCCGACGCGTGGAAAGGCATATAGCCCCATATTGGCACCCCGCCGATTCTTGTCGTGCTCCATTTCTGTATTTAAGGATTTATCATGAAAGCAGTTGAAATTTTGATTAATTTTTAATGCAAATTGTGCCAATAAGATGTTTATTTATTAAATATTTATTATTAAAATATGATTAAAGATTAAGTTCATGCTTTGAAAAAGTAATTAGTATTAAGAAAACCATTAAAAGCATTCAGGCAAAAGAATCTTGAAGAAAAAGTTGATTATAAAGGTTTATTTGGATTTTTTAAGGAGTTTAAGGATATATATTGGATTTTACTGTATTTCTTAAATGGAAAATTAGTTAAGTTGATATAAAGATACAGTAAAGGATCTAAAACATTCCTATTAATTACCAAATAAGCTTAAAATATGTTGGAAAGATAGGGAAAATAATCAGAATCGGGATTACGGATACAGGTTTACCTTTATCTTTCAAAGGCGCTGCAAAATATCAGTGAAAAAAAGAACCAAAAAACACCTTATGAGCTTGTGTCTGCAGTAAATTCATTATTTCATAGTTTAAAATTAATCAAATCAATAGTTTTCAGTGTCAATAATGACGCAACATTTAATTTCGTTCCTATATATATTAAATTTTTACTTTAACTGCTCTCTAAATATATCAAAAATGTGATATTAAATATTTAAGAGCCAGCTAAGACCACTTTAAAGCCTAATCCACTCACCTGCCACACTGAATTCTGCGATTAGGACCAAGAGTAAGATGGCGCTGACCAAGCTGGACATACTCAGCATAGATTTCATTTTTAAATCAAACTTTATAGACTCCAACACTTTTATAAGGTAAACTATATGTACGTTTTTCGCACTGATGATTCTCTGAGAACGGTCACTCGGTTTCTGATTGTCCTGGTCGAAGTCCAGGTTCTTTTATAGGCCAGAAAAGCGACAGAGAGACAACCAAATAAATTGCCATTGGGACAACGGGGCGGCTGATGAATGTTGCCAGCGCTGTGGGATGCAAATGGGATGTTGCTAGCAACAGGTGGCCCCAGCTGGCCCCAGCAACATGTTGCTGTATGTTTCAGATTCGTTTATTGCTCACACAGACTATGGACCTTAAATACTAACGTAACTAAGCTGTTCCGTGCGGAGGAGCCGCCCTAGAGCCATCCGGAGATCATGCGACCCGTGACCGTGGACTTTCCGCGCTCTCCGCCGGCTGCGGCGCTGCTCTGGCCCACCTTGATCGCCGGCTTCAGCGGTTTCTGGTCTCCTGGTTTCTTGTCCTTGTCGTCGGCAGGCTTCTTGTCCTTGTCATCTCCGGGCTTCTTGTCCTTGTCATCTCCGGGCTTTTTGTCCTTGTCATCGCCTGGCTTCTTGTCCTTGTCATCTCCCGGCTTCTTGTCCTTGTCGTCGCCAGGTTTCTTATCCTTATCCTCTCCAGGCTTCTTATCCTTATCCTCTCCAGGCTTCTTATCCTTA
>JAEIIF010005822.1:0-12392 GCA_018874455.1 Drosophila trapezifrons
GGTTTTCACTAAGTTATAATACCCTTGTACCCTACGGGTACCGGGTATAAAAATAGTTTTTGATATCTTTAAATTAAAGACTATTAAAACAGTATTAAAAATAAAACGTATTGAATTTTAAATAAGTTTTTGCATTACATACCTGTGTAATTATTGAGAGAACGAATGTATAATCAAATATTATAAGCTAAGAATTTTGAGAGCCTACTGATAAGAACACACATAATGCAAATAAATGCAATTTTGCAGCGTAAGATTTTCTGTTTTGCAAGCACTATGTCTAGTGTATATAATTAATATATTTAAATACGTATTGCGAAATGTTTAGTTCAGTCTTGCTTTGCAACTCGATCAGTAAATCAAAATCGTGGACATGCGCTACTTTATAATTTGCTTCATATTAGCAATAACCCTTGGCAGATCACTCTCTGCAACTTGCATAGTGAGTGTTACATTTAATAAATATTTGAAGAAAAATATACTAAAGAAACCCTTATTTCCAGGAAAAAAGCTTACTGCTTTGGAGTCCTTAGTCCCTGCATGTCGAACCTGGCCATCCTGCAAAAGCGAACGGAGGCCTGTGAGGCAGCTGTTACCCTAGTTAGGATAGCCCTCACGGACAGGCGACTTGAGGCCTTTGGCGCTCCATCGACGATGTCAAAGGAAATGGAAAATATTTCCCAAGTACACCTGCCAGAACCTGCAAACTTGGGCAGGCAAGGAGAAACTTTTATCAAACTTGGAACCAAATATTATTACATCGAAAAGGAACTCAAGATGAACAGGAACGACGCCACGATCAAATGCCACCAGATGGGTGGCCACATGGCTAGCCCTAAAAACCACGAGGAACTGGACGCCCTGGACAATAGTGTGCTTAGTGGTCGGAATCGCTACTGGATCGGTGTGATCAAAGACTTCTTGGAGGAGAATGAGTATGTGTCCCTGCCTACATATTCTAAGACGAACTTCCTGCGCTGGGCGGAAGGAGAACCCAGCAAGGATGGCAGTTGTGTCTATATTCAATACATTGAAAGAACTATGATGAGCGATTATAATTGCCGGGCGAAAAATTATTTTATATGCGAAAAGCCAGATTTATCTGCAATTTAAATATTTACAATAAACGAACTCTGAAGCATTATTTTGTATTTGTGAACATATCTTTGAGATTTTTTTGAATTAAAATCTAACGGTAGGAACCTTTACATATAGGAATAGAAAAGACTCTAAAACCTTATTTTCTTGTAAAATTTTAATATTAAAACTTGGGCTTACAAATTTTAGAATTATAAAATATTATTTCTTAAAATCTACATTAGAATTCCATATCAGAATCCATAATCTAAAGTCGATCGAGCTTTATATCGTGTCAGCACTCAAGCGCACTCTCAAGGTTTTCCAATGGCTACGAAAAGTCTGCCAAAGCTTGGTGTCTCCTCGCTGTCTCTTCCACCAATCGAGATATATCTAAATATATATATATATATAAAGAGATATATCGAGATCGATTGGCTTACGCATGTGCAGCAACAGCCAGCACTTGAAGCCACAGCTCGACATTTACGCTTAAATCATATTTTATGGCTTTTCAGCTGAAAATCGAATGTTAACTTGTTTGTTTCGTTCTGCTTTTCAGCAACATTTTGGCGATTGTTGTTGTAGGTATTTGCTTTATTTTTTTTTCTATTTTATTTAGTTTTTTTTTTGCTGCTTGTTTGCCGATTCAATTCAAGTTCGCATCGGGCCAAAGCCAAAGTCGAAGTCGAAGTCGAAGTTTTTTCAACCAACTTGACTCTCGATTGCGATCGCGAGAATTGAAAACGAAAAACGTGAATGCTGCACGCACAGAGATTTTCTTGTTTTCCATTTTTCTCGATTTTGATTTTAAAGCCGCCTGCATAATTAAATCAAATACTGGCATTAAAGCCTGACTAAATATAATGGTTTTCATGATTTTTAAAACTTGAGAAGAAGGCTTATTGGTAATAAAAATGATTTAAATAGGTTTTAATATAAAATTGTATAAGAAAACCATAGGAGGGTTTCATTTAACTAATAAATTTAAAGAAAATACAGAAAATAATACTATATACTAATATTTCTCCTAATAAACAACAAAGCCAAGCCTTTTAGTTGATTTTTGCGATAGCACTCGGAGACAGCTTGACAATTTATAACCCACATAAAACTGAAAGTTACGCGACGATCGTTTAATTCACATTTTTCCAGGCACGTCTTATTGTTGTTTGCCATTTTCCCTCTCTATAATAGTTTGTTGCATTTCATTTATATTTTATAAACATTAGCATTTTCTTTGCCTTACTTCCTGGCAAGCTCAGTGAACGCGATATGCGGACTGCATACAAATGTGGATCTGCCGGCGATTTAGCATTTGAAGTGCCGATCTCTGGGAATGCGATAGCCTTAAGCTTAAGCGGAGGGATCGGCACAGGCACACATATCATATTTCTTGACTTATTTTCTGTAGCTAATTCTATAGCTTATTTCTATAGCTTATGCTTAGGTTTTCGAAGTGGATACGCCATTCCCCAGGGCACACACATTATTTAGCTTGGCAATTGGCACGTTTTCCAATTTGACGCCACGCGTCTTGCTCCATTGAACAGTTATAGTAGGTATATAGGTTTATATATATATATAATATATGTATGTAAAGCTATAGATGACGATGACGAGTACGACAAATGGCCATTGTCGTCACACATGCTGACGAAAAGAAAATTAGCAATGCATACCCAGGGGTAATCGCGGGCTCTCGAGCGCTACCAATCAATCGCGACTCGTGCTGTAAAAGCTGAACGGCTGCCACGAGTTGCAGTCATGTGACTGCCTCTCTTCCAGCTGGCATCTTGCATCTTGCCTCTGGCAGCTTGCATCTTGCATCTTGGATGTAGCAATCGACGACTGGCAACTAATTTGCCACTAATGGCCCAAAAATGTTGCAAGTGTGTTCCGCGCCGGGAAATTGCCAAGGCAGGCAGGCGTCGCGCGTCAATAATGTTTTTGCTACTTGGTTTCATTATAGAAATTATTCACGCTTTCAAAGTGATTATTAGGTTGCACTTTATAAGTTGTAATCATATAATCTGGCAATTAGAGCGATTTGTTTGAGTAATTGAAAGCTTTGTTACAAATTACTCATACGACTTGTGGTGCAGATAATATTTTCTTTGAGACTTTCTAGAGTCTTATTTAAGGTTTAATAAAATATAACATTTTTATCTTTGCCTTATACTTTTATAACATTTAAAATTAATGATACAATCAGGGAGCCTGATATTTTTAGACTCTGCTTAGATATAAATAATTTAAAATAAAGATCTTTATATGATACACCTCCTTTTAATTATCCCATCAAAGCTCAAGGTTTATCTAAAAACAAACGTGATTAACCTCTATCGAAAGGAATCTAAAAATAGCACAAGACCCCATATATTCAAATTGTAGAAGCCTTTTCGTGTTTTTTGATGGATTCGGTTGAGTTGAGCTTGACTTTTGTGGGGCCATAAATCGAAGGCAAAAATCACAGATCTCAGATCGCAGATCTCGGATCGCTTTAAATGCTGAGGCTCGACAGCACTCGTCACCGAACAAGAACGTTATGCGAATGCGAACAGCCAAGCAGCATAACGTAATTAAACGCATAATAATCTAATTGCATATTTTGCGTGTTGATTAATGTTAATTGCCAGCGCAGACGCTTTTGCTGCGAGCGAGCATTTATTATTCGCACTGCCAGTGCGTTCTGTAAATCTGTCAATTTTCTAAATTACTCGCACACTCGCACACCCGTACACCCGTACACACTCGTACGCACGCAGCCGCACTGCATTCGTTTGCCAATTTTATTGCCATTGCTAGCCGCCGCGATGTTGTCGCTTTTAAATGCCAATGTCTCTTGGCCGAAAATGCACTGGTGCCTGTGCTTGTGCCTGTGCTTGTGCTTGTGCTGTGCTTGTGCGTTTTGTGAATGAGCCGAAAGTGTAACGCGGCGGTGGTGGCGGCGTGTCCTTGAAAATGCTCGCCGCCAATCAATGCACGCACCGCGCTTTTTCGACTTTTTCGCTTTTTTTGCGCGAGCCTCAAGTCACAAATCTTAAATCTACGGCTCAGATCGCTGATCTAAGTTCTGAAATCTTTAGTTCGATGCATTCTCTTTGTGGCATTACATAAGGATGGACCAAGCAGTGAGCAGAAATTAACTTAAAAAAAAAGGAATTTCTTCTTAACTTTGCTTTAAACTATGAAACTTACAGTTACCTTGAATAAATACACATATGCCATGAAATACACACTAATTTATGACATCAGGGCTGATTTGTGAGGGCGGTAGTAGGCGTGGCTAAATTTAAAAAATGGCCTAATCTGACTGGTACCTTTAAGAATGCTGTCACCAAATTTGATAGCTCTAGCTCGTATAGTCTCTGAGATTTAATGACTTATACTTTCAGACGGACAACGGACAGGCGAACATACGGCTAGCAGGACTAAATTGTTTCGAAAGGTGATGCCGATTAGGGATAATATATACTTTATGTCCTTCTTCCTTTTACTGACATTTTCGGTTAACCCTTAGTTATAATACCCATGTTCCCTATGGCATTCCGGCTTTAAAAATTACGTATACGCCATGTCTAAGTTTTTTAATATTTAATTTTTTCAAGTAAATGTTTCTTTTTTAGTGAGAAGTTCTAGCTAAGCTTCTAGCTTCTAGCTTTTTTAATAAGATCCTCCCTACTAAACCCACTTTATTATTTAACATTTTATTCTCCACCCACTAATCTTACAATGTATTTAGGGGGGACCTTCAAGCCAGGTCCACTCTAACTAGAACTAAAGTGCGTATAGCCTTACCTGGGCGATGGTGGCCACCGTTAAGCCAAAGGTGAATGCGATTTGTGGTACACTTCCGCTGATCGTGCTGCCAACGCCGACGAAGACCAAGAAAAATGTGCCCACCAGTTCGCCGAGCAGCATGCGCCAGATTTTCTTGTTCTCGGTTATGTCGGCAACGCCAACGAATTTCGACATTTCTGCAAATGGAAAAAAATCGAAAACAAAAAAAATGGCATTAGTAATAGTAATCAAAGTCAGAACACAGAAATCAGAAACGCAATTGATTGAAGCTTGCGCAGCGCATGCCAAATCATAATTAATTATTAGTTTTTTGCCAGCTTATTGTCATATTTATTCAGTAAGCTGGAAAAAAAAAAACAAAAAAATAACATGGAAAGTTGTGTTTACTTAAGTGGAAACCGCTGGGAAAAAAAGACAAGCAAAATCAGTAGAACTTCTTTTTCTAGCCAATTTTATGGCTGATACATTTCTGTAACATTTTTTAATAGAGACATGACTTTAAGGCAGTTTTTGTCAGGTGACGCAGATAAAAGAAAGGTAATTTACGTGATGTCAGTCATAATAGGCTATAAAAATACGCCTTACAATATTAATGTTTTACGTCAGCACATTTTCTTAGAATTTCTCATTAAAAAAGTATCAAAATTAATGTCGAAAAAACGCAAAAGTCTAGAACAAAAGCTTATCTTCCTCTTCCAAATAAATACTTATATGTGGTTAAACAATTTGCCCTTTGCCTGTGACTTTTCAAACAATTTGCATAGTTTGATTAATTAATTTGTTTAATAGCACTTTGGTGTTTACTTCCTGACAGAAGCAGAAGCCTTTCATTTGTCATTATCGCTCGTGCCGTCCGGCGTAGTTGAGTGCTAATGAGCGGGTGTTAATTAATTTGTCTTAACAAATATTTGCTAAGATATTGCAAAGCCCAAGCTCTGGTTGCATTGCCAATAAAAATAGAATTTATAAGTATGATGATACTGCCTTTTAATTGCCTTAAATCTTATCAGAGAGCTAAGAAGACCTCATTATTTAAGCCGTATTTAAATAGGGATTATTTAATCGCTGTCACTTGACCAAAAAAAAATATGTCTCCTTAAGTGATAAACACACAACGCCCCTTTTTCCGCTGATAACTGTGATACTTGTTATCGCTCCAAGTTCGCACACTTTCCTTACTTAATATGGCAATTATCTTTGGCCCCATGACTGGGAGAGATAATAATAATGCAGAGGGTGGCAAATATGGGAGGTAAACCTCATAAAAGCAACACTTACTGGCTACTGGCAGCACTTCAAAAGCTGTAACTGCAGTTAAAAACTTAAAAACTCATTTGAATTCAGTTAGAGTCCGAGAAGTGAAAATATCAAATGTTTTTGGCCAGAGATGCAGGCCTTAACGTGATCTGAATGGGCAGAAGTCCCAAAAGAAATCCCAAAAGAAATCCTAAAAGAAATCCCCCTAAGCGAAACCCCATGAAAACCATAAATAACTTGGGCTGTCAGTAACTTGTGATACTTCCTGGAATTCCATTCAAAATTGGCGTCACTTTTTATCACAAATATTACACAAACGAGACTGATAAGGTAATAAATGTATGGAGAACTTAAAAGTGAGAATTTATTGGGTGACTAACCAGAAAATCTGATAAAAAACTATCACCCATTTTGATCTAAATATTTTGAGCCCCGGAAATGCCCATTAATGAAAATTCAAAGCATTAAAGGCACTTCAGCGAGTGATATACGACTTAGAGTCGTATAGTTTCCACTTATACCAAAAGCTCCCACGCACTCGACGAGAATCGAGGAATCGTAAATAAGATTGGCTAATGAAACCAGATCGACCTGTTGACAAGAATCGCAATTGGCCAAAACTCAATTAGCATAAAAGTGTACGAAATTTATGGTTTATTTGCCATGAACATTTGTTTAATTCATTCGGGGTTCTCTCTATGCAAATTTATTTAGCGATCTTAGGAGACAAAAACAAATGTAAATGGAAATCAATTAAAGATAACGAAATGTCAAACATAATTACACGATCATTGTGAACAAACACGAAATTATTGCTGAATTGTGCATCCATCGGAGCTGAGTTTGACAATCCATCAATACTCGGAGGAAATTAATAACTTCATCTGCCAGCTTGATTGCGGTATTAATCACAATCGGCAATTGAATTGAAAATCCGAGAGATTCAAGTTCAATGGAACCTCCGGATGGATCATTTATATATCATTTGCTGTTGACTTTCATTTAAAGCTTTCAGCCGTGAAATGCACTTGTCCTAATGGCTGTTTTTCGAGTAAATTAGCTGTTACTTTCGGTTAGTTTAAGCCAAACAGGGTACTTGGCTTGTTGGGGGCTTACTAAGCTTAGGTAATCAGTCGCAATCAGTTCTCATAATTAATGGGGTTCGCTTTGAGGGAGCAAGCTTCCCTCTCTACCCATAAAGATAAGGTAGTTGCGGTGGCTACCTAAAAATAAAACTTATCTCGATAGTTTACCCAGTTTTTAATCTAAATTGCCCCGGTGCCCGGTGCCCAAGTGCGATTTGTTTTGTGGCTTTAAACAGTCCCAACCTTCGTAGGCCTGCCTCTTCTTGTTGTCACAATCCTTGGAAGTTGGCTAAGGCTAAATCTTGATATATGCGTATGTGTTTTCGCCATTGAAATTGGTCTGAAGTCTGAAGAAAATTTATTGTGGCCGGCGGCGGGGGCACATTAAAAAATGAAATTAACAAAAAGAGAAGAAATCATAATAACAACAATTACACACAATAGTCATCCATTGGAAGGTGAGGGCGTGACGACGTCGAGGCTTTTGACTGGATTTTGTGTGTGTTTTTAAGAAAAAACAAAACATTACCAACAAAAATCGAATAAACACAATAACAATCCATCAGCAAGGCCAGGCAGCCGAGATACATTTGCGAGATGAAGATTTATCTGTGTTAATTTCGCCTTTAATTTGTCGAATACAATTTGATAATGTTCATAATGAATTGTAATTAATTTAATTAGAGGGTGAAGTTAAATTCGGGCATCGTCTATATTTTAAATGAATTCTAAGTGATTCGATTAGCGCTCGCTGAGGTGTGTTCTAAATCAATTCGAGAACTGGGAACCATCCATCAGTTCCCCCAGCCGGCATATCAATCATAACACGACACTGTCATTGCCAATGCCATCGACATGAAATTAATTAGTGGAACTACATAACTTGTGCCTCGCTATCAGAGAACATAAACACAGAAACGAGTACACGACACACTCTTCTTCCATTTAACATTTAATTTCTTTGGAATCGAGAAATTCCTGCCGCATGCGTAATAATATTTATCGGTTTTCAAATTATACATAGTATCGCTCTGAAGTTCTTGAGCTTGGCCACTGCCTGACCCACATACACAAAAAGTACCTGTTTTTATAGCACACTTGTACCTGTACCTGGCACTTGCTTTTGATGGCTTTGTCCCGTATTTTTTATTCTTATTTTTATTTGCAGAGCCAAGCGGAAATTTAAAATTCAAAGCAGGTAAAAAGATTGGCTCCGTTTCTGAGTTTGCCTCACTCTTGGCTCTTTTCCTTTCTTTCTCTTAGGGGGCTTCCGTGTTTGAAAACAGCAAAAAACGACAGCGCAACAATGTACAAAAGAAAAATAAAAAACTATTTTTTTATTACTCGTGCTCGTTGAGATTGAAATCTCCCGGCGGCGAAGTTTCAAGAGCTTTATATACTCTCTCGAAAAGAGTTTAAAATACTTTTGTATATTAATACCTTATTATTTTCAAACAGTCTAGAAGTTGCCTAGTAGATATTAAATAGTTGTTCTACAAGTGTTATAAAAAAGTTGTACATGTATTACCCAACTCAGACTCAAAGGTTATATTACTGAATTCAGTTTCATAATACACTTATGAAATTGTTATACGACTGTTATACGACTGTTATACAACTGTTATACAACTGTTATACAACTGTTATACTGGTGCTTTACCAATTAATCGCAAGTCTATTATTACTCCCACAATACTTTAGTACCCCTGCTATACTTCTGTTATACTAGTATTATTTTACTGTTATAAATTGGTCATAAACTCTTTTTTTTTATCGCGAAACCCTCTATAAAAGTACATTTTTATTTATAATCAAAATATTAGGGTATACAAAATTCTCCATTATAAAAGTCATTCCCATTTCACTTCAAATGTCAAGGTCGCTGCACACTCCACCCACGCAGTGCTGTTGTGTAAGAAATCTTAGCACGTTCGCTTTCGCGATAACCATGCCATATAAATCACGATCCTCGTGGGAAAAATTCCTTGAACTAGAACCAGAACCCTTTGGCTAAGACTCAAGTGGCACTCACTCCTCTCCTTAATACCCAACTATTTCGCAATGCAGGCGATAGCATCTCGTTGAACTCGCCGCTCATTCACTTTCATGCCATTGCCAAGCGCGCGTTCTCCCCCGAACGATTTATGGCTATTGCCGGACAACCGGGTGGAATGACTGACCGATAAGATACTCCTAGAAATAGAAAACTAAATGGTGAGTCAGGTGAGGCGACTGACAGGTCCCAGATAGCTGCTGGAGTTTGGATCCCCCCCATGTAAGGTCCGAGTTTGCATTAATTGAGGGGCGTTTAATTACAGTATTATTAGCAACTCCCTGGCATTGAAACCTAGGTCGGGAGTCTAGGCCAAATATAGTAATCCACATTGTGTATCCGAATAGGAATCTATGCCAAGTTGCCTCTGGACGGCTAAAAGCATTTCACGGCCCCAGGCGCTGCAGTTGCCATAAACTGAATGCGGCCGCGGATGTCCGCTCGACACGGTCTTGCACTTGTTCTGGTTGTCGTAATTGTGGCTAACATCCTGCAGACTTTGTGGAGCGGGCACTCGAAGAAATTTCGAGTAAGCCTTAAGAGAAACAAGGTTATAAACGAGACAATAACTGGCTAAAAACTTGTCTTAATAATTCTGGGGAATCATTTTTCAAGTGTCTGTGCTTCTTGTGTCCAACCTTGGCCATAACTGAAATCAAGGTGCGGGATGTGGTCGAGCGCACGTGCCCAGCTCTGAATAAACGCCAAGTCAAAGGCTTGGCTCCACGAGAGCCGCTCCCAAAGTCCTGGCCCCGAGGAGGGGTACCTGATGGTTATGGTTATGCTGATTGGGGGGGAACCAAGGGTTAGGTTAGCCATCATGACTTATCTGCGTATTATTAGAACATGAGCAATGTCATCGCCTGTATAGCCTTTTCTCACCTCGTTCCTGGTTTACAAGCATTTTTCCATTTTTTCCCCTGGCCCGCCAGTTCATTAATTCACTTCAGTCACGCAAATTTGGCATAAGTTCCCTAATTTATGTCTGTTTTTGCTCATATGTTTTTTAATCATCGCAACAAAACTTGGGAAGGGAGGCGGAAGAAAGTTAGCAAGGCTGACAGAATGGATTTATGATAAATACATTTGATGGGCTTTGATGGGTTTTAAGGTGGCTCAGGAGATCAGGTTTATACGAGTGTAATTATTAGGTACATAAAAAAGAAAAGAAGGGTTCATATAAAAAATAAAGCTTAAGCTACAATATTTTATTTCCCTTTTAAATGGTAAAAGTAAAAACTCTTTATAGAGTTTTTATTATACATTTCCACTGCATTGATCACGCACTGAAAGTAAAATTTGACATCATGACATTTGTATTGAGATTTTTCATCGTCACGCAACAAGCCCAAAAAAATCCAGAACAAAGGACTGACTTAACTTTACCGTTAACCATAAAGTTTGGAAGTACAAAGGTGGGCACCGCTAAGGTGAGTCTGTAAATTTACATTTGGTTATTTTCGTGCGTATGCAAATCACGCACTTATATATATATCCCCCGTTAATTTGGTTAATCTCCAGTTAATGCCACAACAAGAGCATTAATTTCCTTTAAAAAAAAGTGCAATAACAAAAGGTTCTCTCCCATTTCCCCCACAACAATTAATCAATTTAATCGGATTATTTATTTTCAGTTTTTGTAGCGCTCTCTTCGTTTCGCTTAGGTGATGATTTTATTAATAATAATAGCGGCCAGCAGCGGCTGTTTAATGGATTCAAAGATCGAAACCTGTTCGCTGCCCATTAAAATCGTTATAAATTAATTAGTCACTTGGCTGGGGCTTGGGTTTGGGCTTTGGGTAAGGTTATGGGCAGGTACTATTTAGTTCCACGTACATTTACTTATTATCTTTATGGGCTTTTGGCTCAAACACAAATTTATGTCGCCTTAACTCGTTTACAATGTGCCATAAATCAGGCCCGATTTATTGGGGTCTGTGGTTTATGACTAACTTTGGCAGTTTACCGATTAATTGCGATAATTTGAGATGAAGTTTGATAGGGAAAATTTGTAAGATGTTTTTGGGGATTTTTAAAGGTAACTAATTGGTACATTTTAGCAACATACATGGATTATCCCGGCACTGTGATTTATAAGGGGTTTTTAGAGGTTCTAAAGGTACAATGAACTTAAATTTCATTTTTAAATTCAGGATAAAGTGATTTTAATAAGATAAAAATACCTTATTAGAAACTTAAAACTTCAGAAAATGATTCCTCTAAAATAATCACTAAATTCATGTTTTTAATGCCATTTTGCATAAAATTCTAAAAATTCCCATTCCTAGCTTGTACGCAATTACCTAGAATCTTAATTATATTCCAGATTTATTCTCCATATTCATTAGAATTCATTACAAAACTATGCCTAAGTTTGTTTACATTTTCCGTTGCCATTTCCGATGCCAATTAAACTAATTAACCTCTGGACATCTGAATATCTGAATATCTTAATATCTGAACATTTAAACTATTATTTATCCCCAATTCAGTTGAATTTAATTCCACGTTACGTGAATCAAAAACTTTCCATGGGAACAAATGCGCATCTTCGCTACTGTAGGTTCCAGTATAAAGACAGCTTATTAACTTAATTATAAGCTATCCGATTAACAAACAAGTTGATCTTCCATTGAGAGACTTGCACTAACTGTGCCAAATGTCGCTATGTTCTAACTTCCAAGCTTCAAGCTCGGTCATTTCCTGGCTCCAAGTGTTTTCTGGCTTTTAGAAGCTACTGTTTTTCGAATGCCATCCAACGCGAACAATTTCACCGTGATGTCATGTCAACCCGGCTCACGATTATTACTGTAATTTTATATCTGCGAATCCCAGGCCATAAAGAACAACAACTAGCGTCAGCTGAAAGTCTAGAGTCTATATATATATATGTATAAATAGCGACATTGGCCAAAAGATGACAACGCATTGAATTATGAGGCGGACAAGACATTAAGCGAAAGAGAGATGAAATTAGCAACACGTTTGTACTATAATTTGCAGAATTTCAACGCATTTCTCACGCAGCTTCTTCTAAGTATTTTTATCATACGTAGTTTCTTCTTTATACCCTTGCAGAGGGTATTATAATTTTGCCATGATATTTGCAACGCAGT
>JAEIIF010005838.1:0-25672 GCA_018874455.1 Drosophila trapezifrons
GTCCAATTGTAATTTTGTGGCCAAATCTAGCCTTTTTTAGAGTTAAATAGCTATTTTTATAACATAGATCGACAATTTATCACTCACACATACATATGCAAAGTTGGTCTGTGAACGTGATGGTGCCGACCACTGTTTTCCTAGTATGTCCTAGTATCAACAAAACAGTACCAGTAATAACTGTTTCATTCTTTTCAATATACATTTTGGTTTGTGGCCATACTTATAAATAACTAAAATAAGGATTTGACAAAAACAAAAAGCTTAAATTGCCGCTGCTCGCTGTTTGCAAATTTGTCTAGCAAAAAAGACAGATTTGACGGGAAAAAAGTGAATCTGGCATCTTAATATGGGTTCGAAACTTGGGCGAACGTTTTTCAAACTGTACAGTTTTAGAAGCCAAGGTTGACAACTTGGATAAAAAGGGGAAACTTTGATGTCGGCAAAGCAGTTTCACAGCACTGCTTCTAAGTTTTCAATCTTTTGTTCGCAGCAAAGTTTCCCACCTGATTTCATCAACGTTTTTAACCTTTTTACACCAACATATATCACGTATACGCACCGTTTTCATCAATATAAAGTTGTGCGATAGTTTCGTAAAATTAATAATAATAATAATAATTTAAATATACAAAATCTTTCCACAGGTTTACCTTAGCTACTCAGTTACCTGATCTAATTATGTAAGCAAAAAATTAAAATATATGGTATTGAAAATAATATTTTGAGTTAAAATACACCGCTTCGACCTATAAATATTTATTTCTGTTTTTAAAGTCCATTTTATTCCGAAGGAATCTAGTCTTTCAACCTGAATATGACGGTTCTTTCGCTTTCCTTCTCAGCATTAAAAACAAACCTTATACATTATGTTAAATATTTAACCAGCAGGTTCTTTATTGCAAACGTGTATTTTTCACAACACGAAGTCCTGCAACTGCAGCAGTCTCTCCATTCTGGGGGCGCATCGCCCATTGTGATTGATGCTCCTCAATTGCCGGATGTATTCCTCGGGCAGAGAGCTCTTGAGCGCGCCCTTATCGAGACTCTTCAGATAGGTCTCCGAGGGCAAACGGGACTCTGGGAACGTATCCCGGGACAGATTGTACAGGTTGCTCTCTGGCTGTTGGGTAAGCAGGTAAACCAAGGCCTGAATAGGATTGGGGTCCTTTGAGTAGATCCACGGAGACCCACTCTTGCTTGTAAACGCCCTGTGGAACGCCTATTTGGCTATAGATAAAGACAGGAAATAGGGCTTAGTAATATATATAAATAAAGTGGTTTTTAGAGGCGAAATTCAGTACGAAGGCAGGTGATTAAACCGATAAGGCTCTTACGATTCATTGAAAATATAAGTACTTTGATTATATATTTCGATCTGAGAATTCCGGGGATTCGATCTGACTGCCAGTTGAATAGCTACTAACCGTTCAGTTGAGGATGAGCTGCCTCGAAGCCTTACATTATCTCCGATATTGAACTTTCACTGCAAGTTTCTTATAGACTTGCATTTTTATTTTGAATCTAGATTATACTAGCTAGCATCTGTGATAACCTTTAACCATAAGTACAATAATTTAGAAACAAATCCATCTAAGACGTTGCTAAATTTGTTGATTGCATGTGCACTTGCGTTGTTAGTAACTAAATTAATCAAAATCCAGCCTCGTCCACCAGAAAAGCATAAACTGATTTTGGGATATTTGTATATTTTATTGTAAATAAGGATTTTAATTTCCTTTTTCTTGTGGTTAACGGTCAGTCAGTTTATTCTTCAGTTAAATTAATTACAACTCGACGTCCGCTAGATCCAGCTGTTTCTCCAGATCGGCGGCGATGCGACCATTGTGCTTGATGCTCCTCAGTCGGTCGACGTAGGAGGCGGGAATGCAGCTCTGGCTCGCGCCCCAAACCAGGCACTGGAGATAGGTCTTCGAGGGCTGACGGGACTCTGGAATCGAGTCCCGGGGCAGCTCGTACAGATTGCTCTCTGGCTGTTTGACCAGCAGGTAAGCGCGGACCGGAGTGTCTTCGGTTACATTTCGTAGCTTCACGTAAATCGTGCGAGGCTCATAAATACCCAGATGAACGCCCTCCTGGCTGCAAATACAGATGGTGGATTGATATAAATATAAATACATGCGTTAGAAGGGTAAGAAAACTACACAACATTCACACTGTGAACATACTTGAAATAAAAGTATACAAACATACGTTGAGCGCAGATAAACACTCATATTTACTTGTCAAGGTCCGGCATGTTGCTGACATCGATCTGCCAGACGGTGCCCCACATCTCGTCGTCCTTAGTGGGTACGATGGTGGCCACCGCACCGTTCCAGCGCTCCGACTCAAAGGCGAAGTCCAGGCGATAGCCCGGGAGTCTGGCGGGTCCGACCAGCATGGCCGTGGGGTTCTGGATGTGTATCCGCTCGGCCAGCATGTTGCTCCCGAAGCCAAAGTACATGAAGGTGTTGTCCGTTACTTCCGGCAGGTCCAGGGTGCCATTGCTCAGGTTGTTCGATCCGCGGACGGAGTTCACATTGCCGACGCTGTGGCTCTGACCTGTGGGTACAGCTACCAGCAGGCAGGTGACGAGACCGATAAGGCGACCACGATTCATTGGGAATATATTGCGATTTGAGAAATCCGGCAAAGCGATCTGGCTGGAGGTTGAACGCCAACTGAGCATCCAATTCGCTTGCGAGATATACTAGCCTCGGATGCTCCTCTATCTTGTATTGGGTTGCATACAATCCGTCATGTCGTTTGCTGAAAATTTAAAATATTTCCAGTGCGGATTATTTAGGTCTGTCTCCTTTAAATATATAAATAAACAATAGTTTGTACATTTATTTCTTTGATAGTATAACAAGTAAACAGATAGAGTATAGAATCTTAGGTTTGCTGTCAATAAAAAGCTAATCTAATATGCAAATACTCATTCTATTGTGCGATAATAATTCTTTCTTACTCCGTTTCTTGCCTCATTTACATATTTATTAAGAGCAATTTAAATATTTGATTGAGCCAAATTGAAACCAACTAGTAAACTGACACAAAAATTCAAGATAGGATGACTTGTTTACAAAAGATTTTGGAATTAAATGTATATCTTCGTTGCTTATATTGTTTATCCAACCGATTATTGGGGGTTGGGTTGACGAACCAGTAATGGCTTTATTAATTTATTTAATTTATTAAACAATTATTGCACCTACACAAGCTAGCGATCAAAAAATTGATTGTTTTTTTAATAAATCCAGAATAAATCCTAATATAACTCTTTCTCCTAATAAAAATAGCCCAACTAACTTTGGAAACTACATTTAAACTAAAAAATATAAACAATACAGCTTTTTTATCTCCCCCTTAGCGTGGCTACAGTTTACACAACAATGTCGTGTTTATATCAAAATCGAAATGAAAGCAAACAACTAGACAGCGATGGTCCCTAAAAACCGATTCGGCTGGCTTTTTGATTTCAATATTTGGCGACATGGTGTGGCGACATGGGGAAATGGGGGGAAAAGCGGAAAATCTGCGTCTGTTGGTTTGGTGAGCCGCAGTGACAGGCGTTTGCTCTGCGAATATGTACGGATATATTTTAAATGATTTTCGCGATTCATTTTGTGGAATCCGTTGCATGTTTTCGGTGGATGTTTGTGTGGCTTGCGGCGGGTCTTTGGCCAGCTTGCCGTGGTTTCTGGCCAAAACCGAACCAGATCCGAACGGGACAGGACAGGATAGCGACAGCGACAGGAGTTGAATGCGTTAAGAGGCCTGACATGGTCGGCATGACAGCTGCACTTTGTGGTGATTTATGTGCCTGACTCTGCGAGTGCCAGGTGGAAAATTTGTCATTTGGAGATCTCTCTGATAACCTCTAATTAGAGCCTAATGACAGCGGACATAGGAATTTTTGTAAGCATTAATAGGTACCTATGAGGAATGGAAAATAGAAGGACAATTAAATGTTTAGTAATCCCTTTTCTAAGAAATAAATAATCTATAAAATAATACTTAAAATAAAAAGACAGATTTCTGAGAGTCAATTTAAATTCATTTTCCTTGCAGATTCTTTGGCTAAGCCAGGATAAAAGTATTCCACAATTGTGCTCCTTTCAGATAAAGGCCGCCTCGACAGGCACTCGAGCATGTCACTTAACTCGGTTAATTTATGGCACAACTTGCCGCAAATCATTCAATTGGCTGGCCCGTCTTAGACTGGAGGCCAGAAACAAAAACAGGCGCCGGCATAAATATTCATACATGCGTAATGCTCTTCCCCCGCAGAGGGTCCTTTCCCTCGGTAAGCCGCTGTCATTGTCCTCGTATCTTGAGTGATTTTCACGCACACATGGGCACAGGCAGAGCACAAATGATCACAGCATTGTCATCATCATCCTCATTATTATCAGAGCCATTATCGTCAGAGGCAAACACACTCATATTTACTGGAAAAACATTACTATACCGCCGTGCATATTCATAGATACTCACATCGCGTGTAATTTGAATATGCCGCCATGGAAATGCCAACTGTGGAGTCATCATTTATGTTTTCCACCTGCCGCTAGTTTTTCTCATGTAAATATCCCCCATCAAGTGTCTTTCGTTACATTTTCAGTCATACAAATAGCTAAAAAAAAAATAGGAGAACGGGGAAAACTCACTCGCATAAAGACAGCATATGATAAATGGATTTTCCAGCTCCGCGAACTCTGGATGTCGCATACAGCACTTGGCTGCCATTCGCTTGTGCTTCTGCTTCTCGTTTGCTTCCCTCATTTAAAGTTTCGCGCGCAAAAGTTGAACGCTTTTATGAGGGTGCTACACGGCGTATACGTATTGGAATATCTGAATATCTGTGGGGATATTCTTCTTCCTTTGTGCTGCGAATCGGTCATAAGTTTGATGGCATCGCCAATAGATGATAAATAACAGTCATTTCGGCAGTGAATTCTGATTGAGAATTTGCCCAACGGATTTTTAATCAGGGGAAAATGGTAAGGAGTATGCGTTCTCTTTAAGTTTAATGATGTGGACACAATTTGTTAATATTAAATATAAATATCTTTGGAATTGTTAAAATTATATGAAAATGTAATATATTCGCTTTATTTTGAAATTTGTGTTTAACTGATTTGAAGATTCCTTACCTTCCTTGAACAATGTATTTTAATGTAGAAATTAAATATCTCTTGAGCTTAGTATTCACTTATTCAGAATATTCATATTATTCCACAAACTCAATCACTTTGTTTGACATTTAATTTCAATCGCACATATTCATTGGACGCTCTTAAATTTGCGTCAATTAAAAGCTCTAATATAATTGCAGCTTAAGCAAATTAAATATTTAACAAAGCGTGAATTGATCAATTAACGGAAATGCCGCAGTGGAGCAAATACGAAACCGATATTTGCATTTCATTTATTTGTTTTTTGCACAGTTTTAATTAATTTTTAATGTTCAGCAAAGACAACAAAAAAAAGTAGCAGAAATCGTGGAAATCGCATGCAGATTCATGGCAATTGTGGGCCAAAGTGGAATCCGCAAAAGGACTCCCCACCACGTGCCCGTATGTGGGTGTATCTATGAAATGGATTTCCAACAAGGCCTAACACGAGTATGCCATTAAAATGATTGAGCCGCAAACCAAAGAATCCACAATAAACATCCGCCCAAATTGCCAAGTAAACGGATTAAATTTCCGATTTCCGATATGCAAAGCGAAAGAGAGAAGTTGGGCTTGACAAAGGCCTCCGAATGCTCTGCTGAGCCAATAATTCCGATTCATTTATCTGGGCAATTTGTAAGCATTTCGGAATAGTTTTTGTAGAGTTGAGGATAAAATATAAATTTATAGTCAGCTTGGGACTTTGATAGTCTTTGAATCTGCTTTTGAATTTTAGGCGCTTAGAAAAGC
This sequence comes from Drosophila trapezifrons, assembly GCA_018874455.1. Taxonomy (NCBI): domain Eukaryota; kingdom Metazoa; phylum Arthropoda; class Insecta; order Diptera; family Drosophilidae; genus Drosophila; species Drosophila trapezifrons. The sequence goes on from JAEIIF010005838.1 coordinate 5,934, forward strand.
TAGCCTTTATTCGATATTTCTTTATATATTTTCTAAAATTTTGCCTCTTTTATTTAATGTTTATGAAACCAATTAAATTAAATACTCATCCGCTGCTTTTTGAAAAAAACCTTCGGTTAGGGTATAATTATGAGTGGAAAACACTGCAAAATTTCGTAATCAATTTAAGCGCTTGAAATATCAACAATGACTGAAGAACCTTTGGCAAGTCACGTTGTTTGATATCTTCCTGAACACGGGGAAGCTCCTTGATATGTGGTCTTGTCACAGGGAAAACTTTTCGGCAGGTTCCCAGCCCAAATATTTGCTTGGGAAATTCGCCAGCACGGGGAAGCGAGTAGCAGCAGCCACATGTGGCAAAGAAAATATATTTTTGTGGCTTAACGCAAAATATTTTCTCTCTTTTGGCCAAAGAAATCCACAAAGAAGGCGGTGTGGTAAGAATTCAAGTATGAGGCGTATGGACACATGACCTCAACTGAACTCAGTTTAGCAATCAACGTCACTTCAGGTGAAAAACGAGTGTGTGGGTAAGGTATTTCCATATTTTTTAAGATCCGCAACCAATAAATTTATCATTCCTGCGCTCAAGTTGCATTTTAACAAGTGAGTACCCGGCGAAATAGGAATTTCTCGTTAGAAGAGGCTTAAATAGAGTTCAACTCGTTAAAGTTAAATTAAAGTGTTTGTGCTTTAAATTGCAAAAAGACCTGACCGAGTTTCACAATGAGAAGAGCTTGTCATGGTGGTTATTCGTGAGAAAACCACAGGCTAAACTGGTTTGTTTGTCATTTGTATAGAATATTATGGCCAAGCCCGCAACAATGAGGAATGCACTGGAAATAAAATATACATTAAAGGGAAACGAAAATTAAATAATCTGATATAGTTGTGTGTCTTTAAAAGACGCATTTTATATTAAATCTACTAGCAATTGTTACAGATACAGCAATAATAGTAATAATGTTTGTTTTTCCTTGAACACTTACTTGCGAGAGATACCGATTTCTATGGCATTTAGGATACATTTTTAGTAATACTTTTTATAAGTTAAGTGGCTCATTTTTTCTTTCTGTAAAAAACTCAGATAATAGTCTTTTGCCTTTAGGGAAATCATTTCCAAACTAATTTTTTCAAGTGGACTTGGACAAAAGGAAAAGTGAAGCGAGCTCTGACAAAAGGCAACTAAATGAAATTCAATTTAAAATCAAGTCGAGTTGAAAGCATTACGCATACGCAGTGTGCGCCACATTCAGGCCAGCCGCAGAGCTCATCTAGATGAGCGTCATTGTCGCATCATCGTCATAATCAGGCAACTCATATCGAGGGCAGCTCCCTTATTAGCAGCGTCGCCAACAACAAAGTGATAAACTGCTCGACAGCCAGGCATCAGGGAGTCAATTATATAATGATGCGTCCATGTCGATGTCGATGTTGTTGCTGCTCTGGCAGTTGCCCCTGACAAGCTCGTTACAATTTATGTTTTGTTTGTATTTCTGGAAAACAGAGGCGCCCAGGAGTCGGGGCTCAGGATGCCCCTCGCCTGACGCACTAATTTGTGACGCTCGTTGTCCGCAGGACTAAGCGGCATCCAAGGGGTTGCAACTCACTGCTGCCCTGCCCCAATTGGCTGTGCTGCCTGTCACAATAGCTGTCAGAGTTTGGACATTTGTCGATGGCCATAAAACGGGAGCTTAAATATTAGATCGCTTGTTGACCGAGCCATTACGATATATCTTTCCTGAGGTGGATAAATGGTGGGCAGGAAATTTATTGAAATTCGAATGCAAACACTTACGTTTCAATTGGCCAAGCCAGCAGTAACAGCGTGGCAATAAAACGAAGCAAACAGTGATGGATGCCACAATCATTTTATATCGAAATAAATTTCGTTACTATTTTCAGAACAAATTATTTGTAATTATAATTCATAGCAACTCAGATTCCGAGAGAGAAGCATATAAAAATGCAATGAAATCAAATCAAAGCTCCCAGCCTGCACTCGTTTTTTCCAATGCAGTATTAAAGCAAAAACCTTCCATTTCGTTTGACATTATTAAAAAATCCCTATGCAAAGTGGCATTTACAAACTATAATGGAAATGTAATGGAAAGCAAATATGTTGAAGGAGGAAAAAACGCATAGAAACAAATAATCAAGCGGAGAGCCCACTCAGTAAATAAAACGTTCATGCCAGTGGCCAGCAGAAAAACGTTTTATTGGCTGTTCGTAGATTGCCCAAAGGTGATAATAAATATTTGTAATGAAATCTGTGTTTGTCGGCCAGTTAACTGATTGAATGCAGTGCAGAAAACGCACTGAAATCTGCAGTAAATCTGCGCCAAACGGGCTTTAAGTTCCTGTCTCTTCTGGCTCTTCCCGAGCAGCAAGTTTGCGGGAAGAAGCCTCGTGAAGGCCCATGTTTACATGACGTTGGCCTGACTGCAGTCGCGGCTGCCTGCAAAATTAATAAGCCTTAACAAGTTGGTTTATGCCCCTGCCCCTGCTTCCGGGTGCTTGTGCGGGGTGAATTAATTAAGCGAGTGAGTGGGAAGTGGAGCAGAGCCCTAAGTTTTGCCACTTTCTCTGCTTCGAAAAATCTGTTCCGTGAAGACAAAGGAGCTAGCACCACAGACAAGGTGCCTTATGGTAGTGTTAATAAAGGAAAGAAAGGCAAATGCACCAAGTTTTCTTTCAAAATGAAAAGGTAAGCAAGTTTATCTATGAAATAACTTATATTATCACCGATCTTTGGTCTGCTAGATAAGGACTACCAACCAGACTGACACGGTAATATTGCAATTAAACAGTGAAAATACAAGGCATTGTTTGGCGGTCAGCAGGCTAATCACTTACGTAAACTCCGCGCTCTGGTCTTACTCTTCACCGCTGACCTCCTCCGTTTGTGGGGCTCTCTTGGCGTATACTTGACGGCGAGTGTGCAGTGCAAACGAGCGAAAACGAGCATTCCACAAGCACCGCAACCATTCCCCATTTTTCTGCTCTCACCTCTTCAGGGCTCTTGAGACTTCTAGCCCATTTAAATTACATTTCTGTTTGAATTTGTATGCCGAGCGAATCGGATTCCCTCTATGCCAGATACTGCTCGCTTTCCCACTTGGTTGCTTTCATTTCCCAGCCCGGGATTGACTGCACATTGTCGGGAAATTGATACACACTTTTCACCCGATTTCGATTGGCTTCGTTTGTTGTTGCGAAAGTTGCGAATTCTTGTAGATGTTAGCTTGAAGTTTGCCTCAATTGTTGGTTAACTTAATTCGTATTTTAACTCTGCAGTAAGAATTTTTTTTGCATTTGCTTTATTAGCTAGAACCTAATCATCTTCTGGTGAACTGCTTCAGTAAGGATAGCAGGTGTGACGAGCTTCGTTGTAGTAGCGGTTTGCACCACATTTCTTGTCCCTATCGGTTGGTTGGCGGGTGGGAACTTGAGCATCGACGCTGGCGAAGATGAGGCCCAGGCAAATCAGGAAGCAAGCTTGGATGACGTTCATGGTGTTGGATACTCGACTGTGGCACCGGGGCCCCTATTTATACCGATCTGTTAAATCAATACCAGGTATAATCGGATTTTACAAGCAACATTGTAATTAAACTATGAAAATTCAATTTATTTGGTACTTAATGAGCTAATTACTTACGTAAGCCCCTCGCTTCCGCTTCACCGTTTGACCTTTTTCTTAGCAGGGCTTCCTTGGCGTATACTTGAGGCAGAAGATCACGAAAAATACCAGGATCTTTTCTGTGTAGTCCTTTTTTGTAGGCACTTACATCAAGGTATATAAATACTTAAACTTTGACGGATTTTAAATTGCGAACTGATTCTCCTTATTAAGCTTACGTCTTCCCACAACCAAAAGAACCGCTTCCTTTGAGCCACCGCTTCGTGAATATTTTAAAGTCCACTCTTCGGAAAGAATCCGAGGAAAACATCAGCAAAGGAAAGGAGCGGAAAGAAGAGGAAAATCGGAAAATCTGAAAATCAGCAGACTGATTACTGAAGCCCGGAGCTTACATGGGGACATAATTACCCGGCACAGCGGTTAACGACAGTCGGCGAAGGCCGCCCCGAGAGTGGGCCATTATGCGTAAGCCGATAGCCCGATGCGGCGCTGCCACTCTGTTTGAAAAACGAAACTTAAACCTTAAGTTTTAACTTGAGTTTCTGCTGAGTGAATAACATTTGCTCGGGCGAACTTTTGGGGGCTTCTCCGTCCCCGAACTCAATTAATTACGCGAAAGCGAGGCCAGGGAAGCCGGCGGAAGTTGCTTTATTTCGGCACGTGATAAATTAATTTAAGCCAGAGTCGAAGCCGAAGCCGACGCGTTCCATGTAATGTTTTTTCTTTTTGTTTTTTCTGCATACACATTGCACGGCACCGTCAGGTGGCATAAAGGTGGATCATTCGGTGGCTATAGAGTGGGCGGTGGGGCGGCAGTTTAGCTTATCGAAGTGGGCGTGGCAACAACTTAATTACGCTACGCACGGCAGCTAATTGAGTTCGTAGCCTAGCGAAAAATAAAACGCCATTTGCCTTGGCATTGAGTCGGAGTTTCGCTTTTCGGTTGGCAATTACACGCAATTTTCATGGTCGAAAAACAGTGGATTGAGTGGAATATCTCAAAGAATAAAAATTAAAGACCTAAAAAAACCTAGTAGCTCTGGCTATTCTTCAAGAAATTCTGCAATTAATTACCTAAATTTGAAGAAAGAAATATGGTAAGCTTAAAAAATGGTTTATATTTTCCCAATAGATTTTTATACACAAAAACCACATTTTCTTAAAGTCTAACCACTGTTGTATCACCTTTTGAGGACGTGGCTCGGAGCATTTCATGTTTATAGTCCCCCAAAAACAGTTCCCTAATTGCCAGAATATTTGAATGCCGAGCAAACAGTTGGCTAAATCCATTTGGCCAAAAGACGGTAAACTTTAACCTGACCCAGACCTCGGACTTTGGACTCGAAGAGGAGCGAACCGAAACGAACCCATCTCTGGGTCTGCCTTCACTTGCACTCCCTGACAGCTCAATTTACTCGACTCTGCTGCTATTTTCGCTGTTTTTCGCCGACAGTAATTATAACTTGGCTGTAATCTGCGTATTAATCTCAGTTTTCGTTGGCCAGGACACAAAGAAGGTTTCGCCGGTTGGCCGGCTGTTGGCGGCTCAGTTTTCAATTTTTTTTCCCCCGTTTGGACATGAAACAAATGCCAGCGAATTTATTTGGTTTACTAGACGGGTTTGTGTATATTTTCGGCTGCTTTTGTCTAATTTAACACTTGACACGGAATATTATTAATTGGTCTAGACCAGCGCGAGACAAAAGGCACACAACTCCTTGCCAAGAATGGCTTAATGAGCCATAAAACTTAATACATAGTTGAGGCTTTGAGCAGGGATTGGTAATATATTCAGGGGTAGTTTCAAAGTGTTTTTTGGACCATAAATAAGTGTACCTTTTATCTGTGCCTTGCATCTTAATAATAAATCAATCTTTCTTACTTTTGGCTTAAATCTAATTAAGGTGAATCGTAAAAGAATTCAGTGCAGCATCGATTTTATACAGATTTTATACTTATACTCCTCTTCTGAAAAGTCTTCAAAAGAGAACCTTTTTATTCAAAACTTCTGGTAACTCAAAAATAATATTTAAAAATCCTACAAATTTCAAACTCATTTTCTTCGAAAAGTGTACAGGGCTGTGGCACCAGATAATGGCTATTAAGCCATGCGTAAGGAAATCGTTCCGACAGGAGTCTAGACCCCAGACATCACACGTGTCAGCCACGCACGAGGCGAAGTGAAATCAAGTCGCAACAGCTTATCCATCCGAAGTGCCATCGGTTCAAAGACCAGAGCCATTGGCCAAGTACTTAATTAGCCAACGAGGCCTTGTGTGTGGCCCGGGGTTAACCCCGTCCTCACGAGGTGTACCGACGCCACTTTAAGTTCGCCCTGTCAAGTTCAGGGCTCCGAACTCGGCTCTGACAGGACGAGACCAGACTGCACCCATGTAGCTTGACAAGTGCAGTGCCGCCCAGCTGTTGTCCTCCTATCTGCTAACATATAACCCTGCCCGGATCCTGTCCATCAACGTCAGCTGCTGGTGCGCCACTTGACTTAAATTTCATTATAATAAAACTTAAAAATGTTGTGCGGGCTGATGTATGGCCTTATAAGGTGGATTCTTACTTACGCTGCTTGTTTATGTCGCACTTTGTTGGATAAGTTTATGGGTTAACTGAGAGGCTTTAAAAGGGGTTTTTAGAGGAAGAAGGAATTACATATATTTACTACAAACAAGAATTAATTTAAAGAGCTTTGCCTGCTGCGCTTTTCAACTCCCATTAAGCGTTAGAAATCGACTTCAACCTCCACGATTTTCCATCACATTTTCCCCCAAATGTATACCTTTGTGGAAAACCATTTCGGTTATCAAAAGTGCCCACACACAATGCCCCAAAGTAGGCCATTGACAAGTGGCATGCCCCACATTTATGCCCTGTTTGCCGGAAGAACTCGCTGCTCCCCCATTTGCGGCAACTGAAATTTCAACCCGTTTTCCGTTTCGGGAGCTTCGTCTGTTGTTTGAAATATCACAGACAATTAAAAAGTTGCTGCCATCAAATTTAATGCTTAATTTTAGTGGACAACTTTCTGCCTAATTGTTGTTGTTTTTGCGCTGCGAGCCCGCTCTGCTAATTTATGCGTCACAAGAGGAAGCGGTTGGATATTCAGGTGACATCTAATTGCATTTCGCAATGGAGTCGTCCGAAGAACATATATCCACATAGAACGTGCTGCGGGCTGACGCAACTTTTTTGCCAGCTCTCCACTTTTAATGAGTTGAAGTTGCCGCAATTTTGCGGGTCCACGTGAAGTGGCAGGTGGGGCGCCTTTCGGGTGGTGCTGAGTGGCGCTGAGTGGCTGTGGGTGGCAAGAGGGGGGCTTTGGCGTCGCCAAGTTCACCTGCGTGGCATGCGGAAGCCGCAAATTGGCTCGTGTGGTCGGCTTTGTTAATGTCTCTTGTCGCCGTGTTCTGTCAAATTGAATCTTGAATGGCCCCATTTTATGCTGATGTACTTTTGATGGCAGCCTGCGATACGTTCCTGTCAATTCTGTCATAGGTTTGATGCCCTTTCACATAAGAGTGATGTGCCCAAATGTGGGGCATTTTATGGCCAAGAGAAAACGTAAAGGAACTAAGATCTCCCTTAAATTCACTTGGTGGAGAGCATCCTTTTTGTAATCCCATTTTTAAGCGGAAAATTCTCTGCTGTGTAGGTGAAAACTTTTTCTGGTCTTTTCCGCTCTGTTGACCCACTGTTGAAGCTCTTTTCACTGTGGGCTCTCGTGGCCCACATCTTAACCCACTTTTGCCAGTTGAATTGGCTGCTAAGCCTTTCAATTCTGCATGCACTCAACGCGGCTCCATCGGACACTCGACTCTATTTATTCTCAATTATTATTTAAAAGTTGCCAACGCCAGCTGAAAATGTTTGTTGAAATACTGCTCTGATAGCCTCCTCTTCGCCCATTTACCAACAGTGGCTGAAGGCGGAAAACTAATAAAGCTGCTCTGAGTGGATTCATATAGTTTTCGGTTTGGTTGCCGGCAGCGAGTTTTCCTCCATCTCGTTTATTTTGTTGATTTAATAAAGCCAAAAGCTCATTAGCAGCGAAACAACAAGCAACTCTCTCGGTGGCTCCCTATTATTTGTATGTTTCAGTTTTAATTCCGAAATGTTTACCTTTTGTTCGAGTGGAGGGCACTCTGCTGATGCCAAAGGCAGAATCCTAATCCTTTTCTCCCTCGGCTGACCAGCAAAGACCGAGTATCTCGACCTCGACTTCAAATATTTAGCCAGGGTACTCCTTCAGCCATTCATTCTGCCGTAAGATATGGTATTTGCATTTGATTCCCTTAGTTATTGTGATGGCAGAGCCGCATTCTGCTCTTGTCAGCAGCATCTCTACTCTCGAGTGTGTCCCAGCCAGGACCTGAATTTTATTTCGATTCACATCTGCGGGCAACTCATCGAAACCCGATATCTATGGATTTGCGGAGCAGGAAAATCCTCATATTGTGGCAGGCAACATTTGTCAGGCCGAATGCCGAATGCATTTATTCGGATGACATACAAGGCATACCTGGCAATCCGGCAAATTGCAGCAGTTCGAACGTGGGGTGCTTCAACATTGGCAATCACAACAATCACAATGTGATTGAAATGGATCCCGGGCTGTGTCTCAAATTTACAGATTTTCTGGGAAAATAGGCACGCATGCCACGCATGCCAGGATATTTGAATACCTCTCATTGGGGTCTCTGTTGATAAAATTAAAAAATTAACAGAGAATCCGGTAGTTTAAGCACTGGAAATAAATCTGGCTTCTTTATTTTTGTTTAAGATAGAGAATAAAGTTCAACTTAACTTAACTTATTTTATCATTTGCCTAAAATAAATATATTATTATGTAATTTTGATTTTTAAGATAGTTTCTGAATCTTTCATTGTTCTTTGAATATTTTTGAAGAAGTAAATTTTTGTGTAGAATTGTAGGAAAAAATAAATAAATCCTTTAAGCATCTCGGATTAAAATATACTTTATTCTTTCTCTCAGTTTATCCGCCACAGAAATGTTTAAACTCGAAACTAAATGGAATAAAACTGTGACTTCGATTCTGTTCCATTAATGCTGGACCAAAGGGCTAGTTTCCTCTGAATGCATAGAGATAGAACCGTGTCTAGACTCTTGGACTCCCTGATGACCAAGAAGTCCTTGACTCTGGAGAGTTTCTACTCTCGAATTTCTCGCTCCCAGAGACTCGGCCGACCGTTGCAATCAAAGGAATATCCGCTTGCGGCACCTTTTGGCACCTTGACGCCTTCCTCCGTCGTCCGGTCTCGCACCTATTTTCTAATTTTCCTGCTGGCAAATTCAATTAGTTCCGCCTGCCTCAGTCGGTTGAGCTCCGCTCCCCTTGCCCCAATCAATTCCCATTTATTCGAGCAACAATGGGTGGGCGTTGGAGAGGACCTCTCATTATGCTGTCGGCTTAATTATTATTTTGACATCGCCGGCTGTGCATTTAATTACTCGAAATATTTCCATCGCGACGCGGCTGCCGTAAGTCGCTGGCCTGGCCAGAGGTAAGTCCCGGGTTGTGCCCCTCAGAGACTCGGCTTCCGAATAAAACGGGCTGAGCAATTGGCTTGGCTTTGGTTTACTTTGCAAGACTTTACTGTTGTTGTTTACAGTTGGCGGTGATTCCCTTTGTTTCCCTTTGATTTTGTTGAAACGAAAAATTTGCGAGAATTCTATTCCCCTTGCGTTTCTCCGACTAAGCCTTTTTTACTGGTCGTATTTATTTTAGTTTGAAGCCCCTAAATATGCAAAAACAGTGTAGGTGGATGTGCCTTCCTGGAATGCGAACAACTGCCAGAAATTTGAGGCAATAAAACAACAGGGGTAAATACAAGCTAAATACAACTTCTGAAATAACGAAAAGTTTGGTTGGTTCGGTAAATAAATGGTAAAACACAGTGAATTGAGAATAATTTGGTTGGAAATTAATACAAGCGAAACTGAAACTCAAACAATAACTATTAAATGTTATTTTAATTGTCGTTTCCCAGCCTTAAAAATAGGAAATATGCATTATCCAAATTTAAACACTTCAACTTATCTTAAGGAACTTCCATGATTAACCCTCGTTCTCCCTTGTACAGCTCTTATCAAATTTTTTCCACTCGAGTCCTCTTGTGGGAGAGTCTGAGTATCTTTTATTCTTCGAATCTTCTTCATTAGGACCCCCTTGTCTCTAGCTGCTTGTAAATTAAACATCAAAAGGCTTGACCGCAGAAAAAAAAAAAATATCTCCACCTTCTGCTTCTGTCCATTCATCAGGCTGGCCATTTGGGTCCGATGCTGAAGCCGCCGTTGTTTGGCAAATTAACAACATACATCATTGACCTGTAATCCGGCGAGTAACACAGACCCGTAGTCTCATCCGTATCCGTACTTAAGGCTGGAGCCGATGCCAAGTTGTCGGCTCGCGTCCGGCGATTGTTACATCCTGCGTTTTAGTTTTTCGGATGTTTGGCACAGGCGATGGGAAAAGTAAAGGTAGCGGGTCGGAAAATATCCTTTAGGTACTCTTGAGAATTAAATAGGAAAAATGTTTGGATATGCGCTTAATAGGTGGGAATATCTGAGAACATTACTTCGTTTCAGGATAAAATTATGAAGTACAAAAATATAAGGAATATTTTAAATATTGTATGCAACATTTTAGAAATAATTTCCGAACTGTTTTACATCCTTCTCCAAAGCCAACCGCATCTACCCCGTAACACTCAACATCCGGAAAAAAACCCCGCACTGGGCAAATGAAAAAAACAAAAATGTTAACAATATGTTAACCCAAGCGGAAATATCACTTAGGAACAACACGAATTCGGACATTGACAGCGAGTGTCTGACTTTCGTTTCGTCCGACAAATAAAAGAAGAAAAACTGCTAGAAAAAGCCAAAACGACTTTCGGCCCAGGGCAATGGCTTCGGAGCTAGAAAAAGGCGGAAAGAATGTGTCAATAATGACTAATGGCCAAGTTGGATCCGGAGCAGGCTAAGCCGCCCCGTTCTGGCTGGGATCTGCTCCCTGCTGGCCAGGGGGATGGACTCCGGATTCTATTTATTTTTGCATATTTTTGCGGACTGCCATTTGGGCGGCTCATGATGTCAAAATGATTTGGGAGCCGAACCACCTCACCTTTTTTTATTCATCGAGAGCTGCCGTGGGTCCCCGTTGGGTTTCGTTTTTAATTTAAAATTCACAGAAGACGCAAAAAACTTTTGCCAGAGCCGCGTGTTGACCCAATTTCGTACCGGATTCATTTGGCTTTAAGATGAATTTCGCATTTGGTTTTCCTTTTCCATTTGGACGCGACGACTAAGTGTGAGACAGAAAGCAAACATTTAATTAATTTAGGCTTACTCAACTCTGTTTTGGCTGATGAGGAGATTGTACTGTATTTTGACTGTATTTTTTACTAAACCAATTTACCACAAAAGTGAATAAATGTTGATAAAATTGATTAAGAATATACATATATACATTATGGGTTCGGATATGCTTCCTTCACTGCGTTGCAAACTTCTGGACAAAATTATAATACCTGCAAGGGCATAAAAATACTAAAGAAGGAAACAGGAGTGGACCAGATGAAAAGGCATAAATTACTATGTCTATACAAAGTAAACAGAAATAGCGAGGCCAACACAACAAACTCAAATTACACGCCGAAATGCTAGCGGTAGGGGAAATGTGGTTGCCTTGTGGTTGCTGTGGAAGGATGAGGAGGAAAGTCCCGAAAAGTGGGCCACTAATGTTCGCATATGTTTGTCGGGGTTTGACCAGGTTTGCGTTCCACTCTATTTCCACTCCTGCGAACTATGCAGGTGAGGACATATGTCCATCCTTCCTACCCTATCCGGTGTGTGCTCTGTGTAATTAATGTTTTCCTACTGTTTCCCGTTCCAAGGGAGCAAACGGAACGGGAGGTGAGCCCAAACCGTTTGGTCCAACAGGAAATTGTTATTATTTTGTCGCCTTAAAAAAGCAAAGATATGGAAGAGCAAAGAGAAAGGAGAATTGTACTCAAGATACCTCGCAGTCAAAAAAAAAACAATTACAACAGCTTACAAAAAAATACAATGTTCACTTTATTTCAATCTCCAAAGATGCCTAGAAATGTATTGTTTCCATTAATATCCACCTATTGATCCACAGATCCATCATACCCCTTTGCAGCAATACATTAATGGGTAGTTTCGCACATGAAATCCGAATGTGAGAGCAAACAGCGGAGCTGACCGCCAGCGGGTTATCCCTGCCAGGTCATTGACTTGTCTCCAAGTCCTCCCATTTTTTCTCTTTTGTGTGTCTATGTGTGTGTGTGTGGATGGGTAATTAAGATGCTATCTCAAGGCGTTGAAATTCGAGACGAAAAACGATTTCTTGTTTGTCGTTTGGCTTTTGTGGCCTAGGCAATATTCCTAAACCCTGATGTTTTTCCGGAATTTCCGGGAACCCGGAACTATGGCTTAAAGGGACAGTTTCAGAGGCCTCTTCGGGGTGATTGCCTATTCCCAGCAGCGTGCCATATTTTTCAATAAGCGCAATTGACACCCACTCGACCAGGGAGTGCCGTTCGCCACTTGATCCAGCGACTCGGTCTGAGTCGGAGGCTCTCTGACAGTTTCCCGGGCAGGGGCTAATTTACGCCTTCAATTTGTACTGGCCGGGCACTTGTTATAATTGATGGCCAGTCCGTGACAGCCGATCACTGAGAAAAAACAAAAAATAAGCAGGAAATTCAATGAAATTTACTCACCTGTCTAACTGGGCTTATAGGTGATAGACGGCAAAAGATACTCATTTATGCCTCATATTTATTATGATATATATTATATATTATTATTAGCTTTTGGGGACTTTCTCAGTGCATATTCCCGGCCCCAGAAGTAGCCACCGGAGAGCAGGCGAGTCACGCTTTCCCGCTGGCTAGCAATTTACTTGTCCTTGCTGGGACCATTCTGTTTTTCCCGCCACCTTGCGAAGCAACGCTTAACAGCCGACCGCTGGCAGGACACTCCATACATTGTATATGTATATGAGCAGCATATTTCAGGCATTTTTATGGCCAAAGAGTCGAAGCATAAATACGGGAGTAGAAGCAGGAAAAATGAAGGAGGAAAAGGAACTGAATCCTCTGCAAGTGGCGTTGTTTACGGAAGAAACGTCCTGACCATGGGGGTGCCTCATCTACTTGGCGCCTGGTCGCCCTTCTCCATATATATTCATCATCATCTTTGTCGAAAAAATACTACGAAAATGTTGATCGATTCGAGTTTGACTTTTATGCCCGCTGTGTGCTTGCTTTCAAAGATAGCTTCAGCCGGAGGGTTGAGTTGCTAGGATATTCAGTTGGAAATAGAATCGAATGAACATTGATTGCATTTATAAATATTTTAAAGTATTTTCATGAATTAGTTTGTAAGCGTATAGAACTGAGCCCAACAATTGCCGTATTATAAGGAATGAAAGCTATTTTAGGAGTTAAGGCTCTCTAGGAACACAAATCAAAATAAAGAGCATCCGAAGAACGCCTTGGTGTTTCCCTGTATATCTTTTATATTTTTTCCTTCGCTGTTAATACTTTTTCGGAAGCTGACTAAATCATTAATCATTCGGTGCCCGTATGTCCTTCATCTCCTTCGCGATGCCTAAGCATTTTTCTCATACAAAGGCTTATCAAATTTGTTTCAGCGTCACTGAAAGTTTCCACGTTCTGGCCTTAAATCGAAGTCAGGGACTCGGAAGGAGAGTGCATTTCGAGCCCCAATTACTGCTATATAACTAAAGAAACAGCTCCTCGCAAATTTACGGTCAAGCTCAACGACTTTGGACTTTTCGGCAATTTGCAAATGCCATGAAGTGGGATAAGACGGCAAAAGGGCTCTATGGAAATAGTTTTAGTATGCGAAAATGCCAAACGCTCGAGTGGCCGCAAAACAAAAATTGCGGAAAACTTTCAATTTGCCCAGCCAAGTATCGGAATCGTGGCAATCATCAGGCAGCAACAAAAGGGAAAATCATAAAACATAAACCAGAAACGAGAGCGAGAGCCACAGCCAAATGGAGCGGCAGCGGGGAAGTGGCTGAGAACGCTCAAGAACTTTTCAATTTGGTGGCAAAATTTGCGCAATTTCCTTGGTGGCTGTTCCGGGCAAGAAAAAGGGGTTTCTTCAACCCCATTTTCCACACATTTTCATATCCACCAAGTTGCGAAAGCTGCAAGTGTCAATGGGGAAATTATGGATTGCTCAAAGTTTTTCAAGTGCTCCTAAAGCGGGTCCTAACGATGTTATTCCTTTTGTCGACTCATTTGAATTAAGAGTGTACTTTATTTCTCGGGATATCTACTTACTATAGTTATCTATTAGTAGTAAATATTTTTTAATAATTTAGTTTCGTGCAATTCCCATTCTACATTTTCCACAATAAAGTAAGCAGAATGAAAGTGCCAAATTTCGCATTTGATCTTCCATTTAAATTCAACATTTTTGTTTATTTTATTCGCCGTTTAGTTATAATATTTTCTCATCTGGCAATGCTTGGGGCTCTCTTGAAAAACGTTTTCCATTTGGGTTTTGTATTCCATGTCAGGTGTATTTGTTTGGCCAACGTCATTATCGGACTGATTGAGGTGCTAATGTATTTATAAAGCGACCCCACTGTATTTTTAGTTTCGAATGAAATTCGTATCTCCCCCAGCCAGGCGCCTTTTTATCTGTTCATTTTCAGTGTCCGATTTATGAAGTGCGAAGCATTAATTTGATTTCGTATATAGCCGGGAATAAATTAGGTCAGAATGCGCACGATTTACTGGGCAATGCTTTGAAGTCTGCTCTGGCTACGTCTGAGAGCGCCTTCGTCTCTACATTATCCCGCCCCGCCACGTTTGACTTTGAAAGTGCACAGAGTGAGAGCGATCGAAGGTGGAGGGACCTGCTTTCATAATTCAACTGACAGCCGAGTTTCCTCCATCAATATGGCAATAAGGTGTCTGTCTGCCAGCCCCTCGCCTCCGTCGGGGAATAAGTGCTTTTCCAGCTCTGCCCTGACCTTAAACTTCAACTTGATGGCCGCTGGATATGGATGTGTGTGTGTGGCGCTCGAGGGGCAGGGGGACTGCAATTTCGCCCTCCATTAAAACCCTGCAGGTTGCCGGGCATATGGCCGGGTGCATCAGCATGCAGCTCCGGATCCCGGATTGTGGATCCTGGTCTGCCTGCTAATGAAGTTCGGGAGCAATCAATATGCCACCTATGTACACGACCTTCTCCAAGTGCAACTAAAACCGAGATTGACTAGAAAAATGATGGGAAAACTTGCTTTCTAGAGCACTGAAAAAAATATTGGTAAAATAAATGTATATAAAATAAAGCAAACCTAATCGATTTTCTATTTACCAAAACTTCCCACTTGTCCCAAAGGGCAATGTCCTTTAATTACTTTTCTTTAATTTCCCTTTCTGCCTCTTTACGTCAGTGCAATTTCCTATCTTGTCAGTTAAGGATTTTATGTTGCTTCCTTAACTTTCTCTCTCATTTAATATTTTTTGTCCCGCTTTCATTGCATTTTCCTTGGCATTTTCCCAGTGGCACCTTCCAGCTCCCAGCAACGAGTGGCTTTATATTGCCTTTGCGTCCTGTGGATGTTGTGAATGGTCAAAAATGGTAGCACATTAGTCGAAGCATGAAAATTGTGTTTTGTTTTTATGTTGACATTTTTCCGGTTGTTTGTCTCGATTTCAAAGCGAAATCTTTATGTTTTTGTATCTATCACGCACGACCAAACAGAGGGAGAAAGCGGAGATTGAAGAGGGTCGAGATAAAATCAAAATAAACAAAAGTATTTCTTATGGAAATAATAATAAACAAACAATTATATTTTATACCAATTTCGAAATGCCAAAAATGCTTTTGAGTTGTGTGAATTCATTTAAAATAATGTTTATTTCTGTATCCATAAGCACTTAAATTCCACTTACATTTATTTCTTGCTTCCAATCAAGTTACACTTAAAATTGAAAAGTGTTACACGTAACCGTATTGGGTTTTCTTACATTTTCCTGTATTTCTTGGACAATTATTAAGTACACATCTTGAATAGTTTATTTTAAGTACTGATTAGCCTACGTTTACTTTCAAAAGTACAAATACATTCGGGGAAAATTAGTTGAATTCCCCAGTTTGCCAAAGATAATTCCGGCTATTGTTTACAATAGCCAAGTCAATGATAAATTCTGGCATTAGTTTGCCGAGAGTTTGTTTAAGGGGATTTGTTGTTCAACTATTTCGGGTTACGCAAACAATGGAGGAGGAATCTATTGTAATTGTAGTTGTAATTTTATTTGTATTTGTTTGCTGGCGGCTGCTTATCCTTTCGACACTATTTAATATTTATGACAACAATTTAAGTGCATTTTATTACTTTATTAGCATTTATTGAATTCGATTACCGTCTCGTTGAATGCACAATCGAGTTAATACCCGCAGATGCTCAAAAAACGTTTAGCTTAATGTAAATTAAAGTATACACGGTTAATTAAGCTTCATTTGAGATTATTGAATTATGAATTGTTATGCAAATTTTCCTCGTTTTTTCGTTTATATTTTTTTCCATTACACTTTATTTTTACAATCACATTGCAATTTAATTCGATTTGTTGGGTTTTTTCTGTGAATACTTTGTTCGTTTTATTTCCAATGGAATTATCTGCATTTCTGGAATTATTTCTGCGTTCTTTTCGGGTTTAGCGTTTAGGTTATTATGTCTGGCAAAAGTTGCTCGGTTATGGCGACGATATTCTATTTGCCACTCTTCAAAGTCTTTCCTTGAACTCTAAGATTAAATCTTTGGCTTACTTTTAGTCTCTAAACTAACGCCCCGCCCAACTTTTTCTATTATCCAAGTGCTCCACAACCAGCCACACCGACTTACTCTAAGTTCTGCAACTTTAAAAGATTTCTCAAGCTTATTCTAGCGGAGTATGTAAATCGGAAAACGACAATAAAATTATGCACACTTAATAACACGGAAAACTTATTTGAAGGCTTATCTGATTAGCTTGCCAATGCGAAAACGGAGAGAGTTTTATATGTTTTATTGATTTAGTAATTTGGATTTTGGTTTATAACTTGTTTCAGCGGAGTAAAAACTGTCTATAGATATTTTACATAATTAACTTAATTCTTTAAAATGAGAAATAAATTGTAGACTCAACCAAAATCCTTATAGCCCTGGCAGCTATGGCTGATACCCATCCTGTAGCTTCGGTTTCTCTACAATTAAGTGTACAAATAAATAAAAACCCTTACATATTTTCCACTTTAAAAACCCTCCAACGAACTATAAACTGTAAAAAATATAATATTATTAACAAATTGATGCTTAATAATTTTTACCCAACAACTTTAATAATTTTTAGTAGCTCTTAGGCTTATTTTCAGTATAGAAAACGAGTGTTTTTCCTAGGCTACATATTACTTTTATTTCTGTTTACTTTTACCCATTTTAAATATGTTATTTTTCTCTGCAAAATATGAATGAAAATCTTGTTAATATTATTATTTTTGCCTGGCCTGAAACTGAGATTCCATAACGTACACATCCCACTCCTATTCCCCGTTCTCGCACAGCTCCTGCTAATCCATAGAAAATATCATTAACCTCTGGAGGAGGCTTAACCTACAGCAGGCACTCCGACTGCTGCCTGTGGAGCAGCCGGCGATCCAGGACCGTGTCCAGCTCCAGCTCCAGCACCGGCTCCAGATCGGCCTGCACTCACCTCCGGGCGATGAACACCACCGTTTCCAGGGGCATCGAGGGAGCCCGCTCTTATAAGTCCGTGTGCAGCACGGGCGGCTTACAGGTGTTGGTCTCCGCATTGACCACCAGCAAGGTGGCCGCCGCTCCGCCTCCTGGCTGGATCTCGGCGGGAGCCTGGTGAACCGACGGCTGGACACAGGTCATGGCATCCGTGCCCGTCGTCGTGGTGGTCGTCGTTGTGGTGGCGGTGGCCATCGGAGCATTGTTGTTCCGCGACGCCGCCAGAGCCTTCTTCTTGGCCTGGGATCCGCGTTGGGCGTTGCCCTTGCCGCCGCCGCCGATGAGCCGCTCCGACTGGCGGCCCTTGCCGAACTTGGGGAAGAAGCTGTTCTCCAGCTGGAGCTGGGCGTTGACGTCCTTGCGGGCGGCGCAGGTGCAGGCCTTCATGAAGCTCTTCTTGAAGTTGTCGCTGAGGAAGGCGTACAGGATCGGGTTCATGGCCGAGTTGGAGTAGCTGAGGCAGCCGCAGGCCAGGAACACGGCCAGCTCCAGCCGGGAGGCACACCGCTGCGGCGCCGAGCTGATCAGGGCCACCTGGGAGATCCAGTGGGGCAGCCAGCACATGATGTACACGGTGATCACGGTGAGCACCAGCTTGGTCACCTTCCGGTGCGAGCGCTTCTTCTCCTTG
The DNA here is from genome assembly GCA_018874455.1 of Drosophila trapezifrons. Taxonomy (NCBI): domain Eukaryota; kingdom Metazoa; phylum Arthropoda; class Insecta; order Diptera; family Drosophilidae; genus Drosophila; species Drosophila trapezifrons. The sequence continues at coordinate 24,052 of JAEIIF010005838.1, forward strand.
CTCTTGTGCTTGGGGCCCACGGTGTGGAGCTTGCGGATCACCAGGCAGTAGAAGACCAGGATGAAGGTCAGCGGAGTGGCGAAGCCCAGCACCAGCGAGTACAGGATGAAGGTGGAGTCCGTGTGCGAGTTCTGGGTGTCCGGCCACTCGATGTTGCAGGACACGTTCCCGTTGCGCGACTCCACGGTGCTGGCGAACAGGATCACCGGCAGCATCAGCAGCACCGAGGTCATCCAGGCGAAGGCCGACACCAGCTTGGACACGTACGGCGTCCGGTAGCGCGGCGAGGATATCGGGTGACACACGGCTATGTACCGATCCGCCGACATGATCAGCAGGAAGATCGAGGAGGTGAACGAGGTGATCGAGGTGCTCACCATGTACGCCTTGCACATGTAGTTCCCGAAGGACCAGTTGCCCACCTGCATGGTGTACAGCAGGAAGGGTATCCCGATCAGGAAGCACTCGTCCGCGATGGCCAGGTTCAGGATGTATATGTTCGTCACGGTCTGCATCTTGGAGAAGCGCATCACCACGTAGATCACCAGGGTGTTCCCGAACAGCCCCGTGATGCAGACCAGGGCGTACAGGATCATGGTGATGAGCTTCAGGATGAAGTTGTAGCTGTACGAGCAGTCCGGCCCCTCATCGTCATCGTAGTCCGGATACTGGCTGCCATTGTCCGGCGGCGGTCGGACCTTATGGCTCAGGTGGAAACGCGTCCCGGGCGGCATTGTTCCATTCACGGCCGACAGATTGCCGTTTATGGGCTTGTACAAGTCCACGGCCACAGCCAGGGAGTCCTGCCCCAGCTCCTGCTCTCCCTCCTGCTGCTGAGTGGTTCCATTTGGCGCCACTGTCAGCTGCTCTGTGGGCGTTATTAAGCTCGTTAGTGTCAGCGCTGTCAGCACAAATAACAGAATGCCAGAGAGGACATTGCCGTTGCTCGCGATCCTGCTGCTGCGGTCAGCAGCTGGCCCATTCGGTCTCGAATGTCCTTTCATGTTGGCCCCCTTTGGACGCCGCATCCTGGCCCCCATTTGGAACGGGATGGGGTCCTGGGTTGCTGCTGCAACTGGTCAACGGTCGTCGCTCGTCGCCTGTCGCCTGCTAATTTCCAGTCTCTGGCCGGCTGCCTGTATGGTGACCCCTCAACCAGCTAAATGGCAAATATTTTGATATGCTTTCCATACTTTATGCCCGGGACGTCACATCCTGCGGGGAGCGGAGTCTGTGAAAGAGCGAACGAAATGCGAGATTGATTAGTTACCGCGAAAGGATGTCAGTGTCAGCTTAATTAGCTGACACGGTGCACTGGGGAGATAATGGGAAATAAATGCATAAACCAGAGCATATGGGAGTGGGCGTGAAAATACCTAGATATTACAAGAACTAGGGTTGGTAAAAAAAATCGATGGTACTATCGAAAGTATCGATGGTCGAAAAATTGAGCAAACATCGATGGTTCTGGTCCACCATCGATACTATCGTTTCAGAAAAAGAATTCTTTTTTTTAAGTATTTATGGTATATTTGAAAAAAAAAATATATATATATTTTGATATATTTCTGCAAACTTGTTAGAATTTTTCACTTTAAGGTCACACTGCAATTCCACTAAA
>JAEIIF010005881.1:0-12289 GCA_018874455.1 Drosophila trapezifrons
AACTGCAAGGGTATACAAACTTCGGTTTACCGAAGTTAGCTTCCTTTCTTGTTTTAACTTTCCATAGCCACTTATTTTGACCCTTAAAAACTCTTTTTTTTTCTAAGAAACACCCATTTTTTCTTGAGAAGATTGTACAAAAACTGGGTGGCTTCTGCTTTTTCCTAGCTTGCCCTTTTTTTTTCGTTCCGTTGAGCACCTCTTGTGGAACCTGCTCCTGCTCCTCCCCTCGCCTGCATCACATTTGACAGGCGACCAGAGACGCCTGGGCGTTTGACACGAGGCAAGTCGATGGACACGGAGATGGCGATGGCGATGGCGATGCCAAGGCAATTAGCGAACGGCGCTTGCCACTAACCTCTCCGTGCGGCGGGAGCTGTCGCTGTCCGGAGTCCGGAGTCCGGAGCTCGCTGTCCCAGCTGTTCCGGCTGCCATGGCAACACTTTTCCGTGCGATAAAAGATTTCAACAAATCAGAGCCGAGCCCATTGAAGCGAGACCGCATCCACATCCATTCTGCCGGTTATCAGACTCCAGCAGCCTCGTGCTCGTTCTCGTTTCTCGTTATGCTCCTGGTTTTTTTCCTCCTAATGAAAAGTGCTTATCCCAGCAACTATCTCTCTGGCCCCGAAAAACAAAAACCCATTTTAGCCGGGACAAGAAGCGGGGAAGTAGCCTCCTGTCTGGCCTCTAGGATGGGCATAGGAAGGAATCGGGGTCCTGGGATCGGGGGCGTAATCTGCCTACCACACGGACGCAGTGCGTATGTCACATGTTTTGTTTGGTTTTTCTCCTCCGATCTCGGGGTTTTTATTTTTTCCAACGCCCTGCTCTAAATTTCTGGCCCGACAATTGCTCAATTCAAGAACGGTCAGCATCGAGTCCGTTGCCTGTTCCCTTTTTATTTTTTTTTCCCTCTTGTTTTGGGTGAGCGTGTGGGTCTTGTGGCTCCAGTTGCTTCTTGGTGCCGCTTCCTGCGGCAGTTTCTCGGCCTGACACGCTTTGTGCGCTTGCCAGAGCCTTATCTGGGACGGGGCTTAAGCACTGGGAGAAAAATCAGGCAACAAGCTGGATAACTAAAGGAAAATGTGTAAATTAATAAGGCCGTGGTCGGAAGAATTAAATTTATTACAGGCAATACATTGACATGCTAGAATTACATTTGTGTGAGTAGGAAATAGAACAAAGTGACTAGATATGGGAAAAAATTACTAACATTTATGATATTGCATAAAAAATAGCTATGTCTAAGAGAATATATATTTAACGTTAAAAAAGGCTTGATTTATCAACAAAATTAAACTTTTACTGGCAGAGGCCGGGCAGATAAATTTGTGGTCTCGCCAATCCGGGCTTTGGACACCACTGCTTTAAAGACACTTCCAATAGAAACCTCATCTACCTTTCTTATATTTCGGAAAAAGAATATTTATAATATTTTCAAATAATAAAAGCTTGATTTCTCATGAATCAAGTTAATAAATTCAGGATTAACTTTATCCAATTTTTGTCAGTGTCCTTCCCCATCTATTTTTGAGTTGTAATTTTGTTTAGTTTCGTTTTACAGAATTTTCTATTTTTTTCTTATTTCTGCTCCTTTCTTTCCATTGTCGCCGCTGTTGCTGCTGCTCCTGCTCCTGCTCCCGATGCTGCTGGGGTTTACTGGACTTTTTTTATGCCGCTCCAACCGACATCGACGACAACTAAACCTGAAACAACGACAACTACAACGACAACAGCCAAGTGCCAATTACAGGGCGGAGAAGGCCGTGTCGGAAAAACTGAACTTCCCGAAGCACACGGGCATCCGCGAGGCCTCGCTCCTGCTGGTGAAGGAGAAGTGCGGACGCTACACGCTGATCCGGGAGCCGCTCTATCTGGACAGATGTGTCGTGTGCAGCGAGGCGGATTGGGATGATTATTTCGAAGTGCAGGAAATTTCATCGAAGGACACATTCATATTCAAAGTGAGTACAGGGATGGGTTTTGGTATCGGCTTCGTTCGCTGGCCCTTTGTTTTCCACTTCAGCTGGCCAAGCCAACTCGGACCGAGTCCGGAGTCCCAAGTCCGTATCCCGGAGTCCGTGGTCCGTGGTCCGTGGTCCCGTGCCAGTTGAGTTGGCTTTTGAATTAGTGAGGGCCTGCCTTTTGACTGCACAACGCCAGTGTTTGGGCTTCGTTAGTTTCCAGCTTAGTGTGGGCATCGCTTTTCGCCGTGGAGTGGGAATGATAGTTTTGGGGCTTTTTTCCTCCGCCCCAGAAATGTGGTTAATAGAGCAGCGCAACAGGAGGGTTAACAGGCCGCGAAATGGTACAGTTCCACACATGCAGCAGGGGGTTAAAGGTCTCTATGTGTATTAAAAAAATTCATGGAGCACTTGAAATAGGTTATAAAGCCAGATTTGTTGCCACTCGAGCTTGAACTCTAGATGTTTAATAAAAAATATATAGTTTCTGCAGCCATATATCAGAGAGAAACATTTCTTACTGGTCAAGGATACTTACCCGAGATTTAACAAATAAACTGCGAAATTTCAATATAAAGCAAACGAAGAGCGGTCTTAAAACTTCCTGCTGAATCAGCTTAAAGTGCTTCCCGCACCATCATCTTGGAATGTAATAAAAGTCACCCTTGGATAGCTCCTAGATTCGCACTCGCATGCTCATAACCTTTCCTTGGGACGTTCTACCGAGTTCCTCGAGAGGAATGGAGAAGCAACACAATGAAGAGTTTACCTTTGGCTTTACCCGGGGAAAGTAAAGCAATTTTAATAACAGACAGAGCGCAAAAAGCGTATGCGAAAATCCATTCCAAATCTTTGCTCGTCTAATGCTTGTAGCATCATCATCATCCCACCAGCCAGCCGCCATCCAGATTTTAGTCATGCAAATTTCTATTTTTCCTTTTTTTTCTGGCTCTGGTTCAGGCCTGGCTAAGCCGTTGGGGCGGGAGGGGCGCAGGAGGCGCAGGAGCCGCAGGCGGGGCTCCTTTCAGACGCGCTCAGGCAGCGCACGTAGAGCGGCTGCCAAAATGAATGACATTTATTGAAATACGTTATATAAAGAATGAAAGAAAAACGCACGGGAGCGCAACAAAATGGCTGCGTGAATGGCGGGAAAGGATCGGGCAGGGATCGGGACTGGGAACGGGATTCAGCCAGGCTAGGGGACAGTGCGAGACAGACAGGCGGGTTACGCTACAGCATACAGTGCGGGCAAAAATTGTATGTATAGTTATAAGCATGAAAAATGGTTCCCCTTTAATATTTTAGCTTTTTATATTGACATGTCTCTAAAATAATAAATTAAATTACGTGGTTATATACCCGAGTGTTGCTGAATGTGTGCTTGGGAATTTTAGGTGAACTTTCTGTAGCTGAATTCGTACTTGGGAATTACAGGTGCACTTTCTGTAGCTGAAATCGTACTTGGGAGTTTTAGGTGCAGTCTTAGCAACAACTTTTAGCTTAATGTTGGAGAACCAAATAAAATATAAATATAAACGATTTGCTATATTTTTTGAATTAAGGTGCAGGTTTAAATTTTAACTTATTTATTTATATACTTATTTTATTTATTGTATTTTTAAAATATGTAAGAGGATATTTTTGTGATTTTACTGCAGAGTAGACGAAATTTTTCATTATATTTCCTCTCCGGCTTCCATTTGTTTGATGAGTGTAGGGAATAATCCATGACGTAGGCAGATGGGGGCCGGCGGCGCATAAATTGAAACGTTTAGTTCCGGCCAACTGAGCAGCTGACGAGTCTACATCCCGGCACAACCGTACACCCTTACACCCTTACACCCTTACACCCTTACACTCGTACACGCGTGTACGCACTCCACGAACCCTGTCACAGTGACAAGTTCTGAGAGTAGAGGTGGGATTTCCAAATCAGGGGCCAGAGGGACAGAGGGACACCCAGTGAGGGGTCCAGTCAATCAAATACGTCTAACGGGTTTATACCACGCTTTATTTATTCGCTATTCGCAGGCGGAGGACGGCGTCAGGACGAAGCAATGGTACACCCAGATGCAGTACCATGCCCAGGGAATGGGGGCGTGGAGGAAGCGGCGCAACGCCTTGGCCAACATCATGATCAACGGGATGCTGGCGCGGAGCTAGCCCAGGACATCGAGAGGATAGCGAAGGACGAAAGACAAAGGACGAAGGACGTATAACTCAACAATTGGTTATGCATTTAATTTGTATTTATGCGCTATTAACCAACGAGAGCAATTTCGTTTCGTAATTATAATTTAAGTGATATGCAATTGAATCGAGCAAGCATAACGCTAGTTAGTGTTTACATAATACCTATGACTATGCCCATTACCTATACCAATACTACTTATCTCTACACTATGCATAACCATACGTACACACACGAATACCCTGAATACAATGCAATAAATACATACATTAATTAAACCCTCGATTGTGAAATTGTGAAATAACTGAGAGGCGGCTTGCGTCATAACTTCGGGCCCTGCCACGTCCATTGATTCCACCTGGCCTCCACCCCGCCAACCGAGAGCAGTTCACTTCTTCGATAAATCTTACGTGGCTGTATTATTTTTAAATTTCGCCCCAAGATTTATTGGGGCAGGCATCCGACAAAAGGGAAATTATATATTATACATACATAAACAGGGAATCGGGGCACGCACGTGTTGGCCCAGACTAAGGCTGAAACAATCAGGGCTCTCGGCAAAACCATAAACCATTGTAAATACCTTCGGTATCGTGGCCGAGCATAGAGTACTGGCCGAGTTGATTAAACCATTTTAAATCCCATGAACTCATATTTGGCCAACAATAAAAACACTCTAAGTGGCAAGGACCTGGGATTGGGCACTCGGCTTTATTATTTGTTTAATTACACAAACAACAGGGCAGATTATTATGGTTAAACACGAAACGGTAATTGTTATGGCCAGCAATTGCTGCGACAATTGTAATGGGCAAAAACGTAAATAAATATGTGAGAGGGCTTTGCTGGTGTTGTTGCTGGGCCCTGCAAGAGTGTCTGCGTTTGCGGTTCCATCTGGTTTAGAATCTAATCTATGGCTGTATTAAGCTAATGGATTTTGGAATTATATTATCAAGCAGACAAAGAGGGAATTTCGTTTAACGTGGAAAATATTTGGAATTAAATTATTACATTTAGTTCTAATATTCAGGGTTGCTTATACAATTGCTAATGAGCTCAGATCTCTAAAAAAATATTTTAGCTATGCCCAATAGAGTTAGCCTTTGGTAAGTAACATTTTAGCCTTCAGGCTTAAATATTTATACACATTAAAAAAAGTAAATTTAACTATATAAAATGTACATGCTAGAATTCAATGTGTGTGAGTAAGAAATAGAAAAAAAGGCTAGATATAAAAATAAAATAGCTAAACTTTTTTTTTAGGATGTAATAAAAAATAGCTACAATAAAATAGATATTTAACTCCAAAAAAGCCTTGACTTAACCACGAAATAACAGTTTGACCTCACTGGTGCTTTGTGCATACTGTGCGTGTGCCGGCAGAAGCCGAGCCAAGAAATTCCCTGACTCACGCGGCAGGGCTGTGGGCACCATTGCTTTAAGCCAATTTAATAAAAATCGACCATCCATCCATGGAATGTCCTTTCTTTCCGTGTAGCATACATATCAGAGCCCTGCCAAACTGTGGATATTAACCTTTCATTAGTTTATTAAACCCTCGAACTTTATTATATCCAATGCTGGTTATCTAGATCCAATTCCAGACATTTCACATGCCAAATTGTTTAATGGAAACACTCACTCTGCCTTAGTTTTCCCTGCGGTTAACCCACGCAACACACACACACACACACAGCACAGCAACACACAGCACATGGCTGCGGACACGTTGAAATTAGTTCGGTTAAGGCTATGGGAAAATAATTTCCAGACTCGCCTGCGGCGCATCAAAGCCTTTGATGGCTTCCGTTGTAAATTATACTAATACGCCACGTAAACAAGTTCCAAATCCTTTAAAGCTCCGCAATAAGGCAAAACTAGGGAAAATTGAAAAACGCCCGGCAACAGTCTGAGACTGAGACTGAGTCTGAGGCTGATACTGAGACTGAAACTGAGGAAAATATTATAGCAAGCCGGCGATGGCAAAGGGAAACTGCATGCTGAGCGCAATTATGCTGGACAAACATTTGCCAGTCAGGCGGAGGAGCGCCCTGACTGCTCCACTGGGAGAATTATTGGAGTATAAGTTGGAAAAATATTTAAAAGAAACTAGGTAATGATCAGTTTGGGGCTTAAGGTATGTAAATTATGATTAGAGTCTTGTCAGTTGAAACGATTAATATAATGTTCTTTATAAAATAAGGGGAAATAATATAACGTAATAATAATATATTTGTACCAACTATTATTTATTTCAATGCATACTGAGCGCCTTCAGAAACGATTTAAAATCCCAACCGCAGTCTTATAAATTGTATCTGCTTTTCGTCTGTGTAACGGAATCGACTGGCGGCAGGTGGAAATGGGTTTGGAGGTCGGTACTTAGCATGCACCTTGGCATATCCCACACACACACAGACACTCACTCAGTGCCAGCCCCGATGGCGATGGCACTACTTCTCCAGAGAGCTCCGATGCTTGCCAAACACAGACAAAGTCGCAGTCAGGGACTCCTAGGCCAAGTCAGCTGGAGATGTTGACTAGGTCGTGAACGTGTTATAACAATAGGGTGTCACGGCGACTGGCAAGGAGCAGGAGCAGCCAGGAGCAGCGACATCGGCCGACTAGCTAGCGACTAACACTAACGAGCAGTTAAACAAGCTTAAGATTTGCCGACGCAAATAAAAACACAGCCGGGCTGGGAAGCAGAACCAGAGAGACAGCTCCCAATCCCGCCCAGAAATCGCTGGCAAGCGGAACGACAACGGAAGTGCGGATCGGCGTGCAATAACATAACCCAGGCACGTAGCACAAACACGGTACATTATATTGTATAAGCAGACTTCATTACGGTATTTAAACAGAATATCCACAAATTCTGACATGCCAACCGTGCACGGTGGGACGGAGGCCGAGGAAGCCGAGGCCACCAACTCGTTACAGGATATATTTATTTCGTGGTCGGCTTTAAAAATAAACCCCAATCGAATTATCCATATGCTCGAGCTGTAATTGCTCTGCCGATGGAAAAATGCGGCTGCTTTTCGTTTCGGGGCTCATCGATTGAATTATCTGCTTTCATAAATTCAATATTATTGCTTCATAATATCGGGGCTTTATAATTAAAACTTTGGTATTACCTGAGAGTGGGTGGTGTTCCCCGCTCGCTCTGCATATCGAAGCAAATTGAAGCCTCCCCCAAGATGTTATTGGAAAACTTGCCCGAAACTCCAAACATTTTGGCAGCGAAACTTTGGCATTTCACCCATGGTGCTCGAGGCGCGCACACACACTTACCCACATCAAAAGTCAAATTGTGAGTCGAAGTCGAACTATCTGAGGACCGCAGGACCCAAGTCGGTTTTCCTTTCCGTCCCACTGAGCGCCTTGTAAAAAATGCATCACGTACAGCGAAGGTTGGCGTCTGATTCCTGATTCCTGATGCCCGATGCCCCGATGTCCCGATGCCCGATGCCTGATGCCTGGCAATGTGATTAGGCCCCAGGCACTGAATGCACAAACTTTTCCCCACAATCCTGGCAAGACACGACTCCGGCATATGCTGCCGTCGGGCAATAAAAATTTGTCGCCGGGCCAATAAATGTAGACCCCGCATCCACAAGCCAAGAAGCAGCAGCAGCTCCAGCGCGGAAAAACTAACCGAAAAACCATTTCATTGCTGTATTTAAAATGCCGCAAAACTTGCCGCACACCGTAGCCCTTGCCACAAAAAATAAGGGAAACAAAAAAAAAACGGGGACACAATGGTGAAGCAGGTGAGACAGGCTCGTGCTCCTGTTCCTGTTGCTCCTGCCGCTCCGCTTTGACCGCCGTGCGCAAACAGATTTGGAGTAATAAAAAATTGAAATTAAAAGTTCCACTTCAGTTGCCCACTTGGCCGGTCACCGCGAATGGCGATGCGATGGCGACACAGTTTTCACACGAAATAGGTCGTAAAAATTATGAGGCAATCCGCGGTTAAAGGCGGCCCAGGCGCAATGCCAGAGATGCCAGAAATTTGGCTATATCGGTGCTTGGAAAGCTTCAAAAACTTGTACAAGCTTGTACTTTTATTATTTAAAAGTTAATTTAATTGGTGATATTTATTAAATAAATAATCGTTCCTAATTAAATAGTATTTAAAGTATTATATCAGCTTGAAGCGTGCTATATGTGATAATAATTAAGTTAAATCCATTTAGCTGTTTGATATTGATTAGCGTTCATTGATTTATAAGTTAAATTGACTATGATTTTAAAATGTGTTGTGGAAAAATTGATTTTCCACTTTGTTCTACATAAATAATATTTATAAAATAAAAAACAAATTTATTTATAGGAATTTTTGTGGAGTTTAAGAAGATTATAGACATTTCGGTAACAGTGCATGTTTAGAATAACCTTCTTAGCGTTTCCTCATCACTGATCTGATAGCTCCAAGGTAAACGTTTCCTGCCGAGAACCGCCCTGCTCCTGCTCCTCATCCTCCTCCTTTTTATTTCACTTCAGCTGGCTGCTCAATGAGGTCAATGGGCAGTCATTTCATTTCCATAATTTTCATTATTTCGCGCTTAGAGCAAATCAAACAAATCGTTCTACAGCAACCACAAAAGAACATTTTTAATTGTTTCGCGGCCTTGTCAATTCGGTGAGTGTTAGTCCACGGGATCTCTCTGTTTTTGTGTTTGCTGTGTGTGTTGGGGGAGGGGTGGTCTAATCAAAATTGCTGTGCACACACATTCAGCATATTTCACACATCGTAGCCGACAGAGAGCACATAAGAATAATGTGCGACACGTTCGGGCATAAACCGAATTAAGTATACGCCGCGTTTGCCAGGCAGTCAGCCGGCTAGCAGGACCTAGCGCAGAAAAAAATAAAGGCCCGGAGTCGGAGCCCCGGAGTCGCAGAGCCGGAGCAGCCGGAGGAACCGGAGAACCGAAGAACCGGAGAGTCCGCTGCGCCGCAAAACCCACCACACACACGCACACGTAAACACACTCACGCCAAGTCGCATCTTTATGCGTTGTAGCTGCTCCAAAGTGGCAAGCAAACACATCCTCCAGAACCCACACCTCCCGCCCTTTCCCTGGGGCTCCCACACCCTGCAGCATGTGCTAAATATGTACGAAAAAAAAAATAAAATAAAAAACCAGAAGGGAAAATAACTTATGATAGCCGAATTTTATACATTCTTACGGTTCAAAGTCCGAAAGAAACTTGTAACATGTATCCCTAAGAAGGTCAATAAATCCATTCAATGATTAAAAAATGTGTAAATATAATCTATAAGCATGAGAAAAACAAGGAAACTTTAGCTTGGAAGGTTTTAAGTATTAATAATAAAAAGGAAACGATTTGTAAACATTGAGTGACATTTTCCCTACGGTAATTTCTGTCGCGAGGACATTAAGAATATAATTTTACACCAACTGATATATCTTCACTATTGCATCACAAACTTATAATAAAACTCAGAGAACCCTGTGAAAGGGTAACAAACAGAAAAGTGTGGCAAAAACTTTTCATGCGCACGCCGTGGAAAGGCCATCGTCTAAGTGAATTTTCCATAGTCAAATTTTGTGCGGCTTGCCTTAGGTCAGGCACGGTCTTCGGTCTTCGGTCTCCGAGTTACGGGTTACGGACTACGGACTACGGACTACGGAATGCGGAATACGGAATACGTTCTCCAGACCCATTCGCAATTTTTAGAACTGCATGAAATTTGCATTAATTTGCGTGGCCAGCTCGCTCATTCAAGCAATTGTGGTCCCAGCCACACAATAAAATCCCAATCCCGAATTATTAAAAATTTCAAATAAATCACAAATTTGACCAACTTGCAGCGAACTGAGGGGACTGGGAATGGGAATGGCAATGAAGATTTGGGGGAAGCCGACAGCAGATGCCGGCGAACTTCGTGACCGACTGGCGTCGAGTTCAGTGTGTCAATCGCCGTCGGACGGCAAGCCGAGCGGTATTTACAGAGAAATCCGCTGACTAAAGCGCGCGCTTGAGCAGTGCCTTGAGTGGATTCAAAAAGACTCAAGAGCAAGTGAGTGCAAAGTTTGAGTGTGGCTCAAACGTTGTGAGGAAAAACTCTAGTGCCGCCAATTTTCCCAGCTGCGACATGCGGGAAAAACAGACTTGGGCCAAGCTGAAACTTGGCTACTGCAGAGAACTCACCTCACAAAATTGGTTACAATGAAGGAGCTTTTTATATGTATTATTTCCTTGTACATATCATATCAAAGTTTGTGTAAAATTCAACCAAGGCCTGGTAAAAAGCTCTGTTTTTATTTGAACAAGAATTAAGCACAGCTGAAATTTAAATGAAATATTTAATGTACAAAATTTAAAGGAAAAGAGTTTTCTTTTAAAGGCTTTACCTTTTCTAGTAAACTTTTAGGCAACATTTAAATAAATGTAAAGTCAACAAGGGTTTCTGGGCCATCCATGATAGTTTTCTAACTTTAAACTAAACGCCAATTTCTAATCTTTTTTGTTTTTTAACTGCCAAAATTTTTTCCAAATTCTATTCTTCTCCATTAACATTATTGTCCGCAAGTAAGTCTATTAAAAAGTAGTTTCCAGAAACAATGCCATTTCCAAATATCGACCGTAAATAAGATTACCCATAAATAGTTTCTGGAAATGCAACAATATCCCTAAGCTAACCCGATAAGACCTTCCAAATATATTCAGGACCATGCCAGCATTAGTTGAATTCAATTTTAAGTTTTCGTATATCCTGCTTCCCAAATTGACCTTCTTCCGTCTGATATCCTGACGGCCGAAAAAAAGCAAACACTTTGCCGGCAATTGGTCATTGACTGGATGGAGGACCCTGTCCGTCGGGAGCCGCTGGAATCCGGAGGAATCCTTTGAAACGTCTCCATAGGCTCGAGGCGGGGCGCTGCTAAGACGCTAAGATGTTTGCTTAGCTGGCAGGAGACTTTAAAGTTGGGGGAATTTGCATACATTAAGGGTGTTTTGTTATTTTGTTAGCAAAAGGCAATTCAAATCCTTTTACTTCCGCTTTAGGCAGCAACAGCGACGGCGACGGCAACGACTATGGAGCAAGACAGATGCGACTGATAGCAGGATTCACATTCGCACCGCCGCCGCTCCCTCCGCCGCCTCAGGTTTTCCACAACCCCTTCCTCTATTTTCCCCCTCCGCCATCCCCCTCGTATTTAACAGTGACGCGTGCGTAGCGTATAAAGAAAAATATGATTACATATTGTTGTATTTTGAGAGGGCGGGGAAAAGAGCGGAAAAGGGTTGACATTTTTGTTATATATTTTTTTTTTTTTAGAAGCCGTGTCAGAAAGCGGAGTCGAGCCACTCAGAGGCAATCAGCGCCGATTCCCCCGACCAGACATAGGAAAAAAGCAAATCACTTTTCAACTTTATATTGCACAGATAAAAACTGCATGTTCCATATATGTTTATATCATTTTTTAGCGACGGATGTCATAGCCATAGGCCTTTAAAACCCCTGTTAGTGCTAGAGACACCAAAAAGATTAACGTAAAATATAATTGGCGGGCGATTTTCACTGAAAGAAACTAAAGATTTTATGATTTTATTTTGATTTTATATTTGCAAACTTTAAGGAATCTTATTATTCTTTTAATAATGTTTATATATTCTAGAAGGAACCTACCTGAGATTCTCTCTGAAATAATTGAAATCATGTAAGAATGCCGCATTTCTCAAGTTCTCTACTGGGAAATACCCGGTACCCAAAGCCTTGTGCGTTAAAATAAAATGTTGCTAGAAACATGTTCTTTTTTATCTTTTTAATTTTTTATTTGGACAGAAAATATACAATAGGTGTAATACAGGTGGGTTCGACACTCAGCAACTTTAGAGTCTAATATTTAATCTAAATTTAAACGAAAAACTGTCAGAAAAAGGCTATAAATTAAATTAATTTACTTTCTACAGAAATTAAAGGCTTTTTCTCTGATTTGTGTGGGCGGTTAATGGGCGACAGAAATTTAAAAATAAAATTGATCATTTTGCAGCATTTTGTTACCAAATTTGATAGCTCTATCTAAGTCTCTATTAAGGGGGGACATCTAAGTAGCAAAAAAAAAAAAAAGACGATTTTCAATATTTTTTTT
>JAEIIF010005910.1:0-15205 GCA_018874455.1 Drosophila trapezifrons
GTCTTTTTAATTAAATTTAAAAATGTTTCTGTTACTAAGAACTAATTTATACAATTTTTTACATTTTTTTTAGTGTATAAACAATTGGCCGCGGGCCAGGCAAAACTTATTCTGGCACCCTTGCCAGCAAAGGGGCGAACTAACAACTCGTTTGTAATCAAAATAAAAGCAGCTTTAAATTAAATGCTTTCGCATTTACATTCCCTAGATCTTATACCTATTTATACAAATTTAATTTTACATTTATTAATATAAAAAGTAATAGAGTGAATTTCTTATATACAAAACAAATTAGTAGCATTTATGGGTCACAGACAATCGGTGAAGTTAAAAGTGTCTGCCGACATATTCCTCTCTTGATTGCCATTCATAAGCACTTACTGTCTGGTCTTTCGATAAAAAATAATTGCCTTGTCCCCGAAAACACCATAAAATCCTAGTAGGCCCTGAAAAAATCGTACCTCCCTATCGACACATCTGAAAGGACAGTCATATGGCATACATATAGTCCCAATTTGTTGCAGGGCCACTTTTACGACCACAAAACCTGTTGAAGCGTATTGTAATGGCTTAAGAATAAAATAAATTAATTGGCGACCTGGCAAAATTACTTCATTAGCTGCTAATTGAATTGGCTGGCTGTCGGAGGGAAATCGGTCGGCATTTCGACATGATTAATATTGCACTTTGGCAGTGACCAGACAAAAAACAAAGACCGATTGGAGGGATGGATGGATTCGGAGACCTTGGGTCTAAATAAAAGACAATACAAGGGACCAGAAAGGCGGGAGTCCTCGTCTTTACCCTCGTTTATGTTATATGAATAGAGGAGTCTTTTCCGGTCCGGCGGCTCCTCCGCCTCCGCCATTAATCTCAATTTCAGCGGCAAACATTCAATCAACCCAAAGGCGGAGTAAAGGCGGCTTTCGTAATTAAAGGCACATTAAGCACTCGTTAAAATTAAAGTGGCACTTAAAGACCCCGTTGGAGAGGATTCCTTCACCGCCGTTTCCCAGGCTCCTGCACAATTACCAGCCAACGTGTCACACTTAATGGTCTATGCAAATCGAGAACTATTGACAATATTCTGCGAAATTAAGGAGAGAAAATCGATTTAATGGGGCATGGAAAAAGTTTAAGGCTTCGACTTTGTACATTTTTGCCCACTAGAGCTGGTCGTTTACAGAAAAAGGACATTCGACCACTTGAATCACATAAATTGGGGTCAGTCGGAACCGAATAAAATGCTTCGTTGTATAACTTTACCCAGAATTAAAGAAAATATACTTTTTTACTACAAAATAATTCCTTGAAGGCAAACATTTTCCTAGAATTATATGGCAGCTAAAATGGAATGCCAAATTCTCAACAAAAGCAAGTAAATAAATGCAAATAGCACTGAACACACGTGAAATCATAAACTTTGATATGAAAAAAGCAGAAATAGATTTGTTTATTCACAAATATTTTCCGCTTTTTACCTATTCAACTCAATATTCTATTTGTATTATTTAGGAATTTTTTAAAGCGTCTGTTTGTGAATGGCTATAACAAAAATAGAGCTAAAGCAAAAATATTTCAGTCGGAAAACAATTAAGCGATTGAGTTCAGTGATGCAGAGAAAAATGTATAAATAAACGAATTTCCACTAATAAAAAGCAGTGCAAGCCTTCTGCAAATCCCATTTCAGGCGCAGACACAAAAGCTTTGGTATTTCAGTAGTTATTGGGCAAAATCACTTGACCATCGCTGGCTTTGGATGCATGCAGATTAAGGCTCTGGGCTTCGTCCTGACTACTGACACTACTCGTATCAGATGCCTGATGCTGGATGTGGTGGAAAAGTGCATAAAATTTATTCTGGCTTGTCGCTGGCCGTAAAATTGTTGGTAAAGAAGTGCCATAAAGAGTATTTAATGGCGCGACTGTCTGTAATTAAAATCCCACACGCGCTGTCGCTCTCAGTCTCCTTCGGCATGGGCATGCATGGCGTATACGTGATGTGAGTGAACTCTAAGCCAACAGTCTCAATAATGCGACTTTAAAATGCAGTTTAAGTGATTTAATTAAATTCTTTGTAAATTTGTAGGGTTCTTTAAGTATTCTTGTATGCTGTATGCATTATACTTTATTTTTTTGTTAGTTGTATTTACATCGCAGTTCGGAACATTGTCTGTGGCCGGAATATGACACGTGATTTATGGCCATTTGTTTTTCGCTTACCAAACAGGCTCATAAATACACAAAAAAAGCCAAAGCGGCAAAAAGTACAAAACAAATTCGTTTAAATGGAGCAAAAGTTGCACATTTTTCATTGATGCAATTCGTGGAGCTTATATAATGCGATTCTCCGTTAAAGCAATTGGCCGAAACCAGAAACCAAAGAGACACGGAGTTAACAGCCAATTTAACTGCACTGCAATCATGGCGGAACTTTGCTGGTGCACACGCTGCGTATACTTAATTTGCCTGCGGTAAATAATGGCAAAGCTATTTGGTTCGGATTTTGCGATTTCGGAGCGTAAGCAATATCCGTTAGCGCTTTTCCCTTGTCGCTTGCTGTTACTGCTGTTCCTTTGCATTTCCCATCGCACCCCTGGTTGGTTTATGCCATGCGCCGAGCATTTGTCTTGGCCGGGCCTGAACGGCGGCCAACACCCCGATAAGCTGCTTTTATTGGCTAAGTTTTGGATGGGACAGGCTGGTGGTGGGGTGCTGCTTCGACACTTATTTGAATTTATATTCCAGCAAACTGTTCGCTGCGCTTGTTGCATTTTAATTAGGAACTTCGTTTTGCTCGGCAAATGCAATTCCAACTTTAAGTCGAACAGTAAGAGTTTGGAATTTACCTAAGAATAATAAAGATAAATAAATATCCTTAGTTACTTATTTTAATAAAATAAATAACTAAATAAGGATTAGGTTTTTATTAATTTGCCAATTTCAGCAATGATTTATTCATGTTTTTATTTGGAAACTGACATTAATAAGGAGTACTTTATTAGTAGACATTACTTTATTGTTTATCCCATTTTCCCGAGTGCATACATTTTCCATAACTCCTTGATTCCCTATTATAGTCCGCCCACAATGTGACATCTTCTGGTCACGCCTGGCTGACAATTGTGGTGGACGCATATTCATTCATGCAAAATTCATTAACATTTACCAAGCGCTTCATTTTTAATGAACTGACAAATCTGTGCGGCTTCCCCGACCTCTGGCCAGTCCATAAATAATTCCGCACACACAAATTTTGAGCCGTGGTCACATAAATCTCTTTTTAAAAAATTACCCAGAAATATCTCATGAGTATTTTTGTATGCAAATTAAGATGTTTACAATATCCCGCCCGCCGATGGCTATACTTTGATCTGGGCCAAAAATGCGACGCGATGCCGGCAGACAATGAATCATAATTTTATTTTATTGACGAATGAGGTATTTGACTCTTGCGACGTCGGCGGCGGCGTCTGCGTCGCTCATTCCACGAAATAAAAATGGGAAAACACGCATTTAAATATAGAAATGCATATAACAACACAATTATGTTTGTACCCGTTTTGAAAACTTGTTTCAGTCTCTTAAGGGGGAAGTGTGAATGCTCTGTGGCTCTGTGGGTATTTAATTCTGAGATTGAAGCATTGGCTTGAGGGGAGTAACATTCATTTTGAATAAGAAAATAAACTTTAAGGTGTAGTTTAATATTTAATTAATACATTTAAAAACATAAGAAAATAAAATAAACAAAAGACTTAAAATTGTTGATATAAAGACTAATTAAATATATGTTTTTTTATGATAAACCAAACTAGGAATAAGTAAGTACATTAACGTAAGCAGACATGTCTACTGATACTCACTTAATCTCACAAAATATCATTTTTAATAATATTTCACTAATAATTATCTAGTGTCATCTATTATAGGTATTTCTCGTAGTCGAATAAACGATTCGCGGATTGTCTTGACTTAACAACTTGTTTTCCGTGTCGGCGTAAATCAAATGCCACTTTGTTGTTCCGCGCGTACTGGGAAATTCAATCAAAATATTATTGTATATCGTACAAATGGAAACCGTCGCCGAAGCCGTCACTCTTTGCTCTCACGCACACACCCTCAAGATGGGGAAGTGCAAAAATGAAAAGGGAGCACAATGAGCAGCGACCCCGCCCACCACTCGTCCATGTCAAACGCCCCTCTGGATGCGCCATATAAATGAGGAGCAAGTGCTGAGTGTGTGGACCATGAGCTGCTGATGTTTTTCATGGCTTGTTTACAATTAATTAGGACTGTTATGTCGCCATTCGATTCAATAATTTCTTTGTGCTTGGCGGGGTATTTTTTAACAGCCCGTCATAAATTTGCGGTCTTGTTTAAAACGGAATCCGCCTGCATTTATGACCTACGTCTTTAGCAGTAATTTCCTATTCGATCCAACCTGTTTATTTTTATTTCAAGCTTTATAGGTTTAATGGTTTTATGAATTTAAAATTGTACAGAGGGAGTATGACTTATACGTTGAATATTTTCACCAGAGAAGTAGTCCATTAATTGTAAATATATCCCAAATGCACTTATTATATACATTGTTATCCCACTGTACAAAAAATTATTATTTTTAGCAGCTTGCCTGCATTTATTGCATATTAATTATGGAAGCTGTTTAAGAATTGAATTTAAAATCAAATACTTAATATGCAGACTGTAGAAAACCGGTTTTTAGCTCAAATTTTTCGGACGTTCTGGCTAATATTTTGCAAGCCATTGATGGCGGTCCGAGATAAACCAGAATCGTAGTTTGCCCTTGCTTATTGATCTCCGATTGGTCGACTTCTTGGAATTCTATTTGAAGAAATATTTATATATTTGTAAACCTGAAACTAAAAATAAGCTGGCCATAAAGAATGCAATGGCTGACAGTCTTGGACCTTAATCGTTTGGTTTATGTGTCATGCATCATAATTATAGCCAATGTCTTATTTATTTTTACTTTAGCTAAATAGGAACTTAATTTGAGTTGCCGGCACGCCTCCCAAAACGTGAAGGTAAATTGCATATATTAAAAACAAATAAAATGTATATGTATCAAAAATCGATAGCTCGTGCCATTTAATGTGCTGATTTTGGGCGTTTTGTTAAGAGTTATTTACTTTACTTAACCTTTTGGTGTTCGACATCGAAAGCTTATACATATATTTAAATGAATTCGAGATTTATATCAGAAAACTAGTTTTTGTACATCTCTTATTACCTAATTCGAATATTGTGTTACTTACTGTTTTTTGAGTTTTGAGTTGGGTTAATAATTTATTAAAAACAGGGTAAAGTTGATGAAAAATATTACTGCGTTTAAATAAAATTAATTAATTTATTTAATTAATAACAAGGTGCACCTGAAATATCGACAACTTGAGGGATTTCTTTAAAAAATAATAAATCCACTGATTTTAGGTACAAATTAATAGTTTAGTTTAATAAATAACACTTAGAAATGCTTAGATTTAATCATTAACTTCAAGACATATTTTTATTTATTGTCTTTCCCTGTTTTCCTTAAGAAAGACTAAGTAATTCAGCAATATCCATATAGGCGTCGCTTGGGAATTTTGCGATTGAGCGATTGAATTGCAGTTTAGTTGGTGTTTGGGCAATCCAAGTATATTGAGCTCGTTCCCTCACTGTCCTGTCAAAGCCGATCAAATTCGCTTTTATGAGCCGACTCCCACAAGCAGTAACTACGTGCGAAATACGCAGTACAATGCCAGTTCTCCATCGCAATGGCAACTCACCCACAAAACCAAGAAACCAGATCCCCGTCCATGTCCCTGTGTGTTTGCGGAAGGGTATGGGATTGCACTGAGCAAACACACATAAAGTAGAGGCCCAGTGCTTGGCGAAAAGTCAAACATATCAAATCCTTCCCTGCCCTGGGCCGCAGCACAAGTCCCGAGTGGAGGAGGCATCAGTCCGTACGTGCCAAGTGGATGCGACAGCCCAGGCGTCTTGTCTACATCAAGGCAATGGGATTGGGAATGGCAAACGCACTCACTGGCCGACATTTACGGATTCCCAGATGCGTTGGCCTAAGAGTGGACCTGAAATACTTGGGATTTTATTAATATATTTAGTAATTAGTTATCAATTTAATATATTTTAATAATAAAATAAATTAAAATTATATTTGTGGCAACTAGAAAATCCCCAGCCAAGCCTTGACTTATTTATCCTAGTTTTATTTACATTAGAGCAGCGGTAACTGTACAATATTTTCTTTATAACTCTTTCTTTAAATCTTTACCTGATCTTTAATTATTTAATTTATGAGGGAGGACCCCCTAAGCAGCTGCAAATTTTGCAGTACTTTCACTTTATTTTTAAGATAAATCAGCAACCTAATTGCAACATGTGTGCTTGGCCCGGACAGGCTCTTAATTAATAGAACCTTACGCAGAGCAATCAGTGCGGGCTAAGAGGCAGAGGCTGGAGCGATTTTCAGCTTATAAAAATCCATCAATACCGCCATCGATGGCCGCGGAAAGTAGGCAACGAGATTTTACGCCTTAATTGCCGCAGCCCGCCCACCGCGCTTGAGTGTGCGTGTGCCTGAGCGGGTGTATCGATGGTTTAGTGAATCTGGCACATCGTCCATTTGAATTGCTAACATGGCTCATACATATAAATGAAATTGAGAGTTTATTGCACAGTCACTGGGATCGGCTTGGCTTTATTTTGTTGCCGTTGTTGGCCTCTCCACAGAATTGCTTATTTATTTCATATTTATGCGTTATGACGGTTCTAGTGACTATGTGTGCGTCACACACTGCGTATGCGCGATATGAACAAAGACGTATTAGTGAATTTAAAATGGTAGCAAAGGGGAAAAAAAAAGGCTTTTAGGCCCGCCAGTAAATTGAAAGCTCCAATTGCTTTCAGTCTACTCGCCATCGAGACAAGTGATAGTAAATTTGCACAAAATGAAACACACTCAAATTTATTGTGTGGCTGCCAACGTAACGGTTATCTGTGTGTGTGTGTGTGTGTGTGGGTGGTGTGTGGGCTTACCCCGGTTGTGCGCATAAAAATGATGAAGTTCATCGAAACTATTTGACAGCCTTTGACTTTTATGTCGCATAAATGATGGCCGCCCATTGATGCCAGAAAGGGTCCCGACCCAGACACAACTATCTATATCTGTGTATATAGAGATATATATGCAGATATACAGATATACTGCAGACTATGGAAAGTCGTTACGGTCGCCGGCCATAAAAAGCGTATCGCTTGGGCGTGTGTAGCGGATTAGCATCTTGTATCTGGCATTAAGGATTTAGACAATATTGTCTAAATACCAAGTGGGGAATAAAAACTTAATTTGAGTATATATCAAACTTGCCTGAGAGGAAATCGATCTAAGAGAACATAATTAAAACTTGTTTTAAGAGTTCTGGGGATTGCCTTCGTAAAATAGCAAAAAGTTGGCTTAATGCTGTTGTTATTTAGACTCTTAACGTATCTATTTTGGTAAAAGTAACTTGGCTTAAGAGTAAGTACCTTTTAAATCGCAAACAGAAGTAATAAGTCAATGAAATCTCCAATTCGTTCAGATTTTTCCATAGCTCTCCAAAGTACAAGAGAGTTTTGACTTTTAATTGCTGCACTTCATGGTAAGACCACCGCAGACCAGCAGGGGATGGCCAAGTATATCAAAAGTTTGCCACTTTTTGGCAGAGTGCCTTTCAGCATAAGCTGCTCTAACATAAACCCTAATTGCCAGCTAAGACCCAACTTCCGTTTGCCAGAGCATAAACCCTAAATGAACATTAATTCTAAAACATTTGCACGAATTAAGCAAAGTCTCTGCGGTCTCACTTATTCATGGCCGCCACATCTTGGCAACACATATGCTGCATTCCATAAATTATGAGCCATTTATTTCATGCTCGCTCGCTTAACAAATTGCATTCGCTGAAATTAAAACCAAATATCGCCGGGGACACTCTGTTATGGCATGCTAATTAGTCACCACCCACACAAGGGTAGAGCATCCACTCAGCAGTTTTTCGCCGCTAATATCGGGCAATTCGTAGTTCTGAAATTCGCTGTCTAGACTTCAGACTAGCGAATAGCGAATTCGTGCGGCAGATAGACATCTTAATTGCGTCGGGATTATGATGCAGGGAACTCTCTCTATAGTTGCGTGTTACTGACTGTCATCAGTGGCCCGTTGAACCCGCCAGTTGATAATCCTCAAGCGAAGGATTTACATTCTTTATAGAATGAAATATAAACAAATCCTAAGATGGATTAAGTAAATATACTTCTTTGAGGGATTTTTATGCTTCGAAAATTGCTAAAGCCAAGGGAAAATATTTATATTAACATATTTTGGGCATCTAATTACAAAATGTATGGTCCTTCGAGCCGGATCTATTGGAGTTTTCGGAGTGCGGAGATTGCAATCAACCTTGGGTTCGTTTCTTTTATTATTAACTTGTAATTGTGTTATAAATAAAACACCATTAAACATTTCTAAATAAAATGAGCTAGTTTATTACGATTACAAGTTCTACAACTAAAATATAAGCTACAGCAAGGACAACTGAATTGACCAAAACGTGGATTTGGAATATATATTTGTCTAAAAACAAAAAACACAAACAAGCTGGCGAGGCTTGTTGCTGCTCCGTATCACAGTTGCGTGTGTATTGGTGTGGCTGGCACTGGAATGGACTCCGAACTGGGGGAATCCCAACCCAACTCGTTATGCCCCCTCTTTAGAAGGCAGCCCGCTCGACGGAGTCATCGCTAGCCCCCGTTGCTGCCGCCACTGCCTGGGTCTGCGGCTTGTGGCCGCCTTTGCGTCTGGCACGCCAATTGAATTTCGCCCTGAGACCCTTGAGGGCGCTTGGGCCCTTGAGCGCTTTCGCTTTCGCCTTGCGCACTCTGCCGCTCTGCGAGTCCTCGCCGCCCATGCCCGCTCCTGCGACCTCCGACCCCGCTCCCGCCCCCGGCTGACGGGTGATGCGCGTGAGTTTGAGGCGTGACCGTGAGATGCCCAAGTCGTCGGTGAGCTCGTCAATGGAGCACATGGTGGGCTGGCGCTGCAGCTGCCCCTCGGGAAAGTGGACATCCTGCTCCAGCAGCGAGTGGGCATCGCCCACCGAGGACAGCTGCGATATCTGTGTCTGCAGGGGGCGACGTGGGTTCTCGAAGAGATCCTGCCGGCTGCGGTTCTGGGCCTGCAACTGGGTGCTGTCCAAGGACATGCGGTTTAGGCGTGCCGCCGCCGCTGCTGCTAATGGTCCTGCTCCTGCTCCATTGCCAGCGGCACCGCCGCCATTCAGCACTGTGGTGGTGGTCGTTGTGGTGGATGTCATTGTGGTTCGCACGCTGTCCTGGAAAAGGAAATTGGAATGTCAGGAGAATTAGAGGGGATAGGCACAAAGGAGTTAAGTGTCACAACTTTTCAAAGGGGTTATTTTGTATCCCAAAGATATATCTAGCTTATAAGAGTTAGTAAGAGCTTTATGTATATATTTTTCTAAGGACTCACTGTCGTGTGCAGTCGCAGGGATCCCGTCTGATTGCGCCTCAGCGCACTGTAGGTGTGGGGCAGTCCTCGACCCTGGTTCTTGCCCCCCAATCCGAACTGTCGTGCCAGGGTGACCTGAGGGAGATTCAAGATTGTTAGCCAGGTGGAAGATATGGCAGGAAAAGTCGGCCCAGTGTCACTCTAAGAAATCCCCTTTTTCCTTGCAACATAATTACAGAAATATTCCGGAAAGCTGTCCCATTTATTTTAATTAATTTATAAACCCACCTTGAAGGCCTCACGAAACTTGTGGCTCATGATGTTGTAGAGCAGCGGATTGATGCAGGTGGAGAGGAAGTAGAGCACGCCGGAGGTATAGTCGAGGATGCTAAACACGTCGTTGAACCACTGCGACTCGATGCCCGAGGAGGAGCCGTAGACCGCCATCAGGCGCTGAGCGTGGAAGGGAGCCCAGCAGATGAAGAAGGCCACGGCCACAGCCACTGTAAGGGATGCGGATACGGATGCAGACCGTAAGTTACCAGAGAGATGTCAACGCCATCGTCTGCCTGCTGCTTACCCAGCATCCGGATGACGCGCGTCTGGGCGCTGATGCCGCGGTTAACATCGTAGCAGCGACGGGGCAGCGCCTGGAGCAGCCTGCTCCGCTTCAGCTTCACCCCGATGAGCACGTAGAGCACGCAGATGGCAGTCATGGGGCCGCCGAAGAAGAGGAAGCCCGATACGGCGAACACATGGGCGAAGAAGTCGTTCTTCATCTGGCGGAGACAAGTCACGGAGTATATGAGCATGGGGAAGAGAATGGTTACGGGTTATAGCCTCAGCCGGAAGAGCAGGGCTGTAAATTTGATTACCCCAAATTAAGGGGATCCCGAGGATATCAGGAACTTGAAAAAATAAATATAAGTTGAGTAAGTTCAGGCTGAGCTAATAAAAGCGCCTTTTCAATATTAAGTTGAGCTTAAGTTTCACCTTAATCACTTAAAAATGGTAAAATTAAAAGCTTAGATATTTTTTAACACCAAAATGTAGCCCAAATAAATTTAATTCAAATACAGAATCTTTAATATCGATTAATACATAAGCTATATAAATCCCAAGACTCATTGCCAGCACATTCATCATTATCTCAGAGGCCCCTCAACAAACACCTGTTCCATAGCTCAATTAACCCAAAGGAGACCCGATAATTGGGACATCGATTAAAGGCCCATCCCATCAATCATACCGTGCAGGAGGATCCCGATCCCAGGCCCGTGTCCTGCACCACCACCGAGAACTGGATGGCTTGGGGAAGGGCCAGCAGGAGGGCGGCTATCCAGATGGCAAATATGAACTTAACGGCCCGTGACAGCTTGGACATCGTGTGCTGCCTGTAACGAATCCATAACCAATTAGGCAAGGACGCCGCAGGATATTGAAATGGGTAGCAGGCTGCTCACCTGAACGGATGACAAATGGCAATGTATCGCTCTACAGTAAAAGCGGTTATAGTTAGGACCGTCGCATTGGCCGCCGTCTCCGACAGGACACTCTCCATTATGCAGATGCCATCGCTGAAGGGATAATTGTGGGGGTGCCAGAGGTTATAGAGGTCCTGGGGCATGCCTTCGGGGATGCAGAGCAAATAAAATACATTAAAATATGTGGCATTGCTATTAGAATTCCCCACACTCACCTGAGCACAGCAGGATCATGTCGGATATGGCCAGATTGAACAGATAGAAGTTGGTGGCCGTGTGCATGAAGTTGTTCCGCGAGATGACGACGCAGGTGATGAGGTTGCCCAGCACGCCGGCCACGAAGATGAGGGCATAGCCCACACTCAAGGTGGCCAGCAGGGAGAGCGGCGTCATCGGGGTGGCGGTGGGCAGCAGCTCCTCCGGCTCCAGGCCCTGCAGCAGGCTACTGAGGTTCTCCGCCGAGATATTCAGCACTTGGGTCAGATTCAGAAGGAATTTCTCATTGTGAAACAGTTGCAGATCGGTCGCCAGGAGACCGGAGCTGTTGCTGGGCAGCATTTTGACTGCCATGGGTTTTAGGTCTCTTCGGTGTGAGTGTGTTGTGTCGGTGTGTGTGTGTGTGTGTGTGTCCTAGGTGTCCTTGCTGTCCTGAACTGTGTGTGTGCGAACTATTAAATACGAATTTGCCCTTGAATTTTCGATTCCTGCTTATGTCTTTTCAATCTATGCTCGTTTTGCAAATAATGTTTTCATAATGCCCCTGAGGGGGGTGGGAGGTTCTCATCAATTCCGACTTAGGACAGCGCCATTCCACTCACGACCTGTTGTCATGGGTTCGGGATTAACTTGTGTGTCAGGATGTGCTTAATAGGGTGGACCTCAACCTGGGTTTTAACTTAAAAGGGCCTCTTCAGGTTACTTTTGGGTTAAGTTAGTAAATTATTAATTTTCTCAATATTCTAAGTCTATTTTGTAATACTTTTACATATTATTTTTATAAATTACTATTTATTTATTACTCATACGCAAAGTGGGCCTTAACTCTTATAAATTTTTATGTTCTCTGAGCAATTAACTACCAGAAATGACCAGAAATCTATACAAATAAAATGTATTTTAAATATTTCCTGCACTGTTTCTTTATTTTGTAAGAGCACATTTTTCCTTTATCCAAAAAATGTACAATCAATATACAATTTCATCATCAAAGTCTGTTTTTCTAAATGTTTCCAAATTGTCGGTTTAAATTGAACATTATTCTATAAAAAAAAAAACTTGACTTTGGCATAAAATTTGCTTAATAAAGTTGCAATGAAATCTTAGGTATTCCAGTTCGGGGACAGAGATCCATAAAGTTAATTTTTTAAATGTCACTGCCTTGGGTTTTGCGGTTTTTTTAATTTACTAAAATAAAAAAACATATTTAATTCTTAAAAGCAATGCATACTCAAAAGAAATAATATTTTATTAGGTAAAGGTCGAAGTGATAAACATGCGACTTTATGAAATTTATTTCTCAAAGGTTTTTTCATGTTATGTAAACTTACTTTGTCTAACCATTTGGCTATAAGTTACAGGCCATATAAATGCCATAAAAAGTACAGATTTTAAGAGTTAACATCACTTTATAAAATCATTGGAATCATAAAAAACATTAGAAATAGTAGACAAAATATTGTTTAATCAATTAGGACTATATATAAAATTGTACAAAAATCATTAAATTCTACTGTATGGAATTGCTAAGGTCCACCCCAGTGTACCCGTCTAGGAGTGTGTTTATGTCCTGTTTACCTGGCATCCTGAGAAGCTGACGGCAGGCGTGTGTCCTAGGCAAAAGTCCGGGCTCAGGGCAAGTGGAGATGCTGAGGCTGAAAATTAATTTGAATTGCTAAGTGGCATTTAGTCAAAATATTTGTGTACACGCGATGAATTTAAGGATGTTGCTACAGGAGGTGCTTCCCCCGAAAGCCAGCTGTTGGGGCAAACACAAGGTCACTCTCCCTCAGCCTCCACCAGATCACAGAGGTGGCAGGGCTCCCTTTAATGGACACCGGGTGACTTAATAACATTAACATAGTTTATTCCATTCATGATGAGTGTTTTCAACTGCTATTATTGTGCTTTTGTTGCTGGTTTCGACTGGGGCTGACCGCTGCTGACCGTTTTTGGCCGTTTTCATTATCATTATCATAAAAAAGTTTCTACAATATATGCACGGCCAGAAGAATGCTGTCGAATTTGGTTTTATTATATTGTATATTCAATCAAACTGGTTTTCATTTTTTCATTTTTCAGATTCTGTTTTCGTTTCGGTGTCCGATGGGCGATGTGCGATGTGTCCGATGATCGACCGTGTAGCATCCCGTCGAAATTATGCACCGCCCATGCCCATAAAGTTTGTGAGTTTTGTATTTTGTTTTTATTATTATTTCGGTTATATTTTTGCTTTTCGAATGATTTTGCTTTGCATATTACTTTAAATATTATGGTTTTTGCACTGCTTTTGGTCTAATGGGTGGCGGCCATTAGTGGTTTTTTTTGGGGTCAATGGTTCTCAATCTTTCGATCTTAATGCCTCACTTTTTATTTATTCCCAACTTGTTCACAACTGTTTCGGCGGCGCTCCTGTTTCGGGGCTTTTCAATTAATTATATTTTCGCTTGCTTGTGCATTTAAAACACGTTTAATTTAAATTTCTCAAACGATGCCTGCCACATTTTTGCGAATGCATTTATTTTTTATTGCTTTGAACGGTTTTGAATTTTTTGTCACTCTGTTTTTGTTCAATTTTGTTGTTCCCTTTTCTCGGCGGGCATTGCACTGAGCAGCCTTTCTTTCACTTTCCACACTTTCCCCCTGCCCTTTTGGCCTTATTGCATTGTGGCTAATCAGCTTTTACCATGTGCTAAACGTTGATTAATGACACCGAGACGTCGGAGTTTTTATTCATCTCTCGCACGCGGAATTAATGACGTTGACTATTTGCTTATGGCACTGATTAATACGGCTATATAGGATGTTTCTGGGAAGCGAGATATAACGATATAATTGCGAAGCACGCGTAAATTAATGTGTTTTCTGTTCGAACTCGAGAGCGACGGCGGCGGCTACAGCATTTGGCCGCAGCATCCGACTGACTGATTGGGGCTTTTTTTTTGGCCAAAAAGTCTTGGCAACAAATCGCGGCTAACAGCGACGCAACAGAGGCGCCAGCGTCGCTGCCGACGCACAACTACCGGTTGCTTTGCCGGCTCTCTGCGACGGCGCCCCTTGATTTTCGGGTTTTCCAGCGCGACGCCTCGGAGGGCTTTTCCTCTCGGCAAGGGGTAATAAAAATGCAAATAATATCGGAGCACCATGCACTTTATCTTATTTAGTGGCATATTAATTTGGGCCAGGGCGGCAAATTGTTTGATTATTATGTTAACACACAGAGAGCGCCAAAGGACAATGCAAAGAGGACGACCTTCGCGCCCACTTAATCCGCTAAGCCCACAGTCACCGCAATCAATTCAAGCCAAGGACATGGAAAGTGGAAAGGTGAAGTGGACCCTTAGTGGCCAACGAACAAAAAGTGCTGGCTATTCAAAGAAAAAAAGTGGTTTTCAAATTAAAAAGCTTGCACTGGAAGCCCTTAACTATATACCACAAATATTTAATTTCATTTTTACATGGAATTAGTTTGAAATATTTTGTTTAGCCACAAATAATTAAATTTATTTCACTTTAAACAGCCTTGTAACATTTTATTTTGATGAATTTTACCATTGTTTGCAGCGCATTCAAGATAAAATAGAAAGCGTCCTTTGTTTAATAGCTAATAATTTAATTATTTAAAATGTCAGCGGTATTTATATATAATTTTGTAAATTGATAAAACAATGGGATATGTAAGAACCTAACCGAAAAATTGATTAAATATTTAATTCTTTAATCATTTTTAGCTTGTTTCGGTCACAAAATAAAATATTTCTATAAACAATGGGGTGAACATAAACAAAAACTCAATTTAAATTACTATTTCCCCCAGAATAGTGTCATGTAAGAACACGTTTTCATTAATTAGAAGCTTCATTAGACTCTTGAAAGAGACAACTATATGTGTTTTTCGGTGCGGATTTTTGTCGTAGTGCGACTACGGTCACACTGACTTAAAAGTAAACACAGAAGGAAAAATGTCTAAA
>JAEIIF010005932.1:0-11814 GCA_018874455.1 Drosophila trapezifrons
CATATATTATTAATATTGTTTAATATATTGCTAATATTGTTTAATATTACAAAACAAATTAGTATTCAATAAAATTATTATTTGAAATGTAACATATTTCTTAAATCTAACTTGAGATATTTATCCTTTCTTTATCCATTATTTGGGATCCCTCGAGTGACCATCCCCCAGGTTACGGCTGCTGCCATTGGTCAGTTGGTCACACTGGTCGCTCGCTCCTCTAACTCGTTCCCTCCGAATAAACGTCTTGATAAGGTCCGTGACATAACTGCCAGCCCCCAACCCTTTGGCGGGACATACAGACAATCCCCCGACAGGGTTACAGCTCAATTTGGGCAGCGATTAGCAGCGGACAGTCGTCGTCTTTCATGTGTGTGTGGAGGGATTTTCCGGCGGCAGATTTTCCAAGGAGATGGGGCAGCCTGAAAGGGGGGGGGGGATAGGGCAGCGACGCAGGCAGCGATGCCGGCAGCGACGGAGCCGTTTTCATCCCCCACTCGCAACTCGAACATGTGTGTGCGCGAGGGAGAGCGGGCGAGCGACGGTGGCCAGAGCAAGGGAGAGGGAGCGTCAACAACCCCCGGTGTGTGGTGTGTGTGTGTGTGCGTGTGTAGTTTTTTCCTATTCTGTATATTTTTTTTTTTTTTTTATCCCCGGACCTCGAGGGTCAAAGGGAGAGTGTGTGTACGAGGCGAGTGTGTGGATAAAAAATGTCGCTGTCGCTGCTGCCGTCGCTGCCGCTGCCTCAGCCTCGGCCGGCGTCGACGGCACAGCCTCTGTCTCTCAGGAAGTCGACCGTCGAGCAACCGGCGACCGTCGACCGTCGAGCGTCCCAGGAAGTCAGTCCACGTGAAGCCTCCGAGGGGTCAAGAACACACGCGCTCTTAGATCCTTAGATCCTTAGGCCTCACGAAACTAAACGAAAGCAACAAGGCTAACCATCACTTAGCTAACCGTCACTGTCACCTAACCGTAACCGTAACAGTCGCGTCTTGAGTGAAAGTGCCAAAACAATCGAAATCGTTATCGAAATCGAAATCGAAACAATTATATCGCTGACAAGCACACTGAGGACAATTGGATTACCTGTGATCGTGTGTCTTTGTCAACAAAATAAAGGAGAAAATATCTGCAAAATATCCTCGCCTCTCTCGTGCCTTGCCAATAAATATATATATTTATATATATACTTTTTTTTTTGTCAAAACACATGATATATTTTTAAAACAATTTTTTTTCGAACCAAAACTTGTGATGTGTTAAGAGCACAAAACGTAACAACGATTGAAACAACAATTTTTTTTTTAAACCAAACCAAAATGTACAACAAAATGCTGTCGATCAGTGAGGATCATGGATTCCGTTCGCTGAGCCGTAAGTAATATATAGAAAAAAATATAGAAAGAAATCTCCTTCCACACTGATAGTGTGTCCGATATTTTCCCAATAAGCAATATGCCCAGAGAAGAGAGGTTGCTCCTCGAAAGACGTGTATCTTGGACGGAGATAACCGCAGCATTTCTGGGAATTACCCAGAAATTCTTACAACAGGAAGAGCTGTTCTTCGGCTCGTTGGTGTCTCTTTAATCATTTGCCGTTGTCGCAGGCTTGTCCCCCAAATAGATACAAAAAAATACAAATGTGCGGCCAATTTTTGATAAGCGACTTGTACTGGGAAACAAGGCAGCAATAACAATAACAAAAGCAATAAGCCAACGCCCGCACCCATAGACATACTATATATATATAGGGAGAGGGCAGGCAACCTACTTACCTACCTATATAGATCGCAGCTATATTTACATATGTCCGTCGTGGCTGTCGTTGACTTTTCGGGAAATAAAACAAACTCCACACAGAGCTATCCACCTTGCTCACAATACAAATACAAATATTTTAGCGACAAAAAACAAAAAGAAACTGAGAAAATAAAAAAAAATAAAAGGTACTTACAGGCCACATGTCTTATCAAAAGAAATGCGGAATGGGGAACAACAATGGGAACATTTCATTGGCTCTGGACAAATATAGAGTGGTTTGCCCTATGGATTTTGGTCCACCTCTCAAGCCTAGTGCTTAGAGTGTTTCGATTACAAACAACGCACGACTTCAAAAGGCTGAATTTATATTTAATTTAGTGTAAATTCCTTCAATTTAGAGCTAACCGGAAGTACAGTTTAACAGATCACCAAGTTAGCAAGTTCTATAAAAAAATATATATTAATGCCTGGATAATATAATTAATAGCCATAGATATTAACTAAAAAGGTAGTAAAAAAATAAATAAAACATGTCACGTTTATTAGTTATTTACCTAAGATGTCACTTTTATTAGTATTTTACCTAAGATGTCACTTAACCGGAAGTACAGTTGAGCTTGGCTTTCTGTCAAGTATTTTCCAATTGGGTTTCACCTTTTCCATCATATTTAATCGCTTTAATAAAGATATTTGCATTAAAATGATAGTTAATCCGCTAATTAATTAAGTTACATTTCAATTCCCTTTCTCGTTGCTGTTTTCTGATTTTTAAATGCCGTTTATTTTTTTATTATTTTCTGTTGTTGTTTCTCTTCGCTTTTTTTTCCCGCCTTGTGCCCATTTCCTTTGGGCTTATCAGTCGCCGTGTGTGTCCAGCTTTAACACACAGCGGCACACACACGTGGACTATATGTTAATGCCCGATTCCAGGCCGCGACCATATTTGCATATGGCTCATTCACTCACAACCTGGCTGGCCTGGCTGGGTCCGTCTACGGGTCTGCGCTCCTCCACGGCCCTCCAGTGCTCCAGTACTGCTCCGGCCTCTGGTCTGCGGTCTCTGGGTTCCAGTTTGTTTGCTCATTTGTTTGTCCAGATATCCCAGAGTCGCTTACCTTGCCGCCGCCGCCGCCATATGCGGGTGTTATCAGCGCTAGCTTTTGGCTAACCGACGCTCCAACTCCTGGTACCATGGTTCCATGGTTCCATGGTTCCGTGGCTCCCTCCTGGCTCACGAATGGGGTCTATTGGGGGACAGTAGGCAAATAAAACCAAATTTTGTATGCTAAAACACTTTGCCAAGGCGGCCTCCATGATAAGAGAGGGGGAGTTCCACCCACACACAACAGGAATCATTGTGATATATATATATTCGTATCGCTGTGTTTGTTATAGTTTCAGCTGCTAAACACCTTTCCATGTGGCCATATCTGTGTGTGTGTACGCGGTACTCGTGCCCTGCCCTAGGGGTATATTCAATAGCAGGAAGTCCCAGTCATAACCTTTAGATTTCGGGATCTTTTCAGTCCAGACTAACCAAAATGCACATAATAATTTGTTATATAATTATTAACTCACATACCAAAAATGGCAAAAATCTGTTAATTTTCTACAAAGTTATTTATGATTACGCAATATAGTTCCTAGAACTCAGGACCTTTTCAGTCCAGACTAACCAAATTGCACATAATTATTTATTATATAATTATTAACTCACATACCAAAAATCGCGTAAATCGGTTTATTTTCTACAAAGTTATTTATGATTACGCCTTTCCGGAACTCGGGACCTTTTCAGCCCAGACTAACCAAATTGCACATAATTATTTATTATACAATTATTAACTCACATACCAAAAATCGCGAAAATCTGTTCATTTTCTACAAAGTTATTTATGATTACGCCTATCGGGTAGGCAATATAATTCCTGAACATGGCAAGCGGGGTATTTCATAGTCTCTACTTTCGGCTGTGACCTCTTCGTATCTGTACGTAATTTGTTTAAACAAATTAAGTCGGGGCTCCAGTTGATTTTGAGTTTTTCAGCTGCTGACGTCGCTTTGTCACTGTCAGGCCAGGCGCGAACTGTGCCAGTATTGGTAGTGGACACACACACACACACTACGCCCCCGCTGACTGTTATCGCCTGAACTGAACCACAAAAAGAATTTCGAATTTGTTTAACCTTTTTTCTGTGTTTTTTTGTGTCGCCGTTAAAGTTTTTAATGAGTTGGCCAAAAAAAAAAAAGAAATAATGGAAAAAAAGCGACGGCTTCAGTGTTGCCTTTAAATATTTACTCAGCATTTTCGGGGCGTACGTTATTAATATTTTTTGTCATTGTTTTTTTGTATTTAACAAGCCAGTCCCAGACCCGTCAGCGAAGTGGAGCAATTGCCGTCATCATAATTGGATGATTCCCCATTCGATTTTATTTTTATTGAAATTAAAGAGATTGACAGCATAGGAAAACCTTTAAGCTTTAGATGTTATTTAATTGTTTAGTTATATATTTATTTAATATAATCTACAAAGGCTATGTTACATGGTTCCCCTAAGCTTTACTCTCGCCTGCAGATACTTTTCCAAGTTGAATTTCTCCAGCCTGAACCCAATGAGGGTCCTTAAAGCAGCATAAGTTTCCCTCCTCCCTTTGATTTGGTCCAGTTTTTCTTGGCTGACGCCATTTTTCATTTGGGGTCCTTCGACGAGGGCGACGAGCACCTAAAAACAGGACGACCATGTGGCGCTCGGCAGCAGCTTCTCTGCTTCTCTCTGCCTGGTTTTTATGGCATCCACACATAGGGGGAGATCCAACCGAACCGTAACCTTTTGGCCATAAAACCGAATCCTTCGACTTCGACTCCCAAGTCTTGTCCTGTCGTGTGTATATTTGTGTGTGCCAGGATGGGGGCATAAATTAGCACAATCAACGTATTGTTTTCGGCTTGCCACGCCCCCTCCCAAACCGCCCAACCGCCCAACCCCAAGGAACAGTCAATAACACAAGAACGTTATAAATAACAAAAATACACGAGGGAAGGGAGGGGAAAGTGAGGCCTGGGTCCTTTCCCCAGCTGGAATTTCATATTTTCTTGTCCTGATAATTTGCGCAAAAGTTCTATTAATATGTTAATTCTTAATTGTCCTACTTGGCGCTATGCCCCCCCTTAATATACAGATATACAGAGATATATACAGAGATATATATGTGTAGATATTAATAGCCGGAGGCTTGCATTAAATGGCCAGGAGGGCTTTGGGCCAAAGTCGCAGCTCGTAAATATTTGAGTTAAGCTGCGCGGTTAACAAATCGACGCACTTCAATTTATTTTCCCGGGGCAGCTGCTGAATTAATTACATATAGGGGGATATATATATATATATAAGGAGGGTAAAGTCAGATGACATCACACAGCAGCCCATAAATAGCGAAATACTTGCAATGGCTTCATCAAGTGAATGGAATAAAAGGAATGCAGGCCTTTAGGAGATGGAGATTTTATTTAAAGAACTTGGAAATAAATAAGGATTAAAAGCTGGCATAGAATATAATAAATATAATTTAAATATAGCTTAGAAAATAATAAATATAATATAAATAAAGTATAGAACTTAATAAATATAATATAAATAAAGTATAGAACTTAATTTAAGAGAAGGAAATTTAAGAGAACCCTCTATTATGTAAGGAGATACTCTATTACCCGGAGATACTCCTCTATAAATCCCTTAATTTACTTATGCTTATTAATAAATACACACACTATATATATATATATTTTTTATCCCATTCGATTCGGGCCAAAAGGGGTTAATGCAATTTATGACTTCTCTGTAGGTTAAGCTGGCACTTTTATGAAATCTATTTGGCAAGGACTCTGTTGACACTTGTCAGGCGACTCTGACACGTTTGACAGTTCCCGATTTTGCACCCTTTCACCTTTTTTTTTTGTTTTGTTTTTCCTTCCGGCCAGCAGCTGTGCCCTTAACCCCCAACAAATTAACCCTCTTCAGCTGGCGCAATATTGTGCATGCTGTCAATAAGTTTCAGCTCTTGAGCTCATTCTCTTCATAAATAAAAACGTAACTTGCAGTCTGTCTGCTAATCTGCTGGGCAAACATCTAATCTAATCGCTTAGGCAAATATCGGGCAACGCCCCCGTTCGTTTTCCTTTCCCCTTTTTCTGGCCACGCCTCTGAAAAAAAACAAAAAAAAACAGGTAATAGCCAGAGGTGAGCCGCCGTCGCCGCCGCTTACCTGCTCTTGGGCCTGGCCAATTGCACGCTGGCCAATCAATAAATACCACAATAATCAGCTGGAAAATGCCCCGAAAAAAAGGCGCAAAAAAACATATTCTTTATAGGAAAATGGGATAAAAAAAGCATAATATATGGGGAAAAAATTGAAGCGAAAATTGAGCGTGGCCACCCAGGCAATCAGCAGAAATTACGGCGACATCGTCGTCGTGTTCATATGTGTGTCACCCCAGAGCAGGACAATCAATTGATAAAAAAAAAAGCAACAGCAGGAGGAGGAGAGGGCAGGGAAAGCGGTCACGGACAATGGAAAAGCCAGGGAGAGGAGTGGAGTGGCGGGAGATATCCCAGATATCCCCGCTTAGGGCGCATTAGTTATTGTTTGGACCCGGGCAAACCGCAAATTGCTCAAACTGCCCTCCGGAATGGACATAAAAAACGAGGCAAACCGAGACAAAAAAAAAACACACAAAAAACACCCACAGAATATCGAGGAAAAAAAGGAC
The DNA here is from genome assembly GCA_018874455.1 of Drosophila trapezifrons. Classification (NCBI taxonomy): domain Eukaryota; kingdom Metazoa; phylum Arthropoda; class Insecta; order Diptera; family Drosophilidae; genus Drosophila; species Drosophila trapezifrons. The sequence goes on from JAEIIF010005932.1 coordinate 6,526, forward strand.
AAGTGGCAAAGCGACAGGGAGTCAATAATTCATAGATCTATTTCCTAATTGACAACTGTGTGTGTGTGTCCTGTAATTGAGGATGATGTCCTCGATTAAAGTCGCACAATTGATGGATAAAAAGGAGATATTTCTATCATTAAATGGATGTGGTGGAAAATATAATAAAAATCATAGTTTCTGGGTTACAAAATAAATAATTAAAGAAATATAGTAAGCATTGTTATATTATATGTATTATTTATTAAAAATAGTTATTATATTTTTTAGACTCTGTAAGGAGTTTCATTTTTATTTAACAAAGAAATGAGAAATAAAAAATAAGAGAATCCCCCGCTTGACCGGAAAATAAAACTTGTGCATTTTCGATTTCAACTTTTTGTGTTTTCCCTTACCGAGTATCCTGCGGCGATTATGTCCTGTCCTTCTGCTCTCTACGGATTGCTCTCTAGCATATTTTTGCACAGTTCCCATGCAGGATATATTTGCAGAATATTTCCCCGCCCTCGCTGGTCAATCAAGTCCTGTCGATGGAATCGAAAACAAAAGTTTAACTGCCTGCGGGGCGGTTAAGTTGTGTGTTCCGTGGCCAGGATCTCATCCTCGCAATATGTATATTTGTACATTTGCCTGGTGTTGCTAATTTCTGGGGCAGATAAGCCATGACAACCGCAGCAGCAGCAGCAGTAGCTACTGCGAACGCCCCGAATTAATTGCAGGCTATGTGTGTGTTGCTACTGGAATTTATGGTCATACGGAATCGGGGAATCGAAATCAATCCACCACCCGAAAAACCGACAAATCCTAGCCAGAAAATCCCACACCACATATGCAAATAGGGTGGGCGATGGGCGATGGGCGATGGGCTAGATTTTTATTGTTTTGTTCCCTGGCCTGGCATTTTGGCAAATAAATTAAAGTGCATGGAGATTGGCATTCGCCGGGGGTTTTCGTGGCTTCGGGGCTTCGAGGCTTTCTCGGTTATCGGTTTTGTGCGAGTGTATATTTGCTTATCTGGCCATATGTAAATACACTGTGCGAACAATTAATGAAGCCTAGCTAGCAGGCCATAAAAATGTGACAAGGAGCCGAGGCAGGCCGCACGGATTCAATTCCGCGAATACTTTTCGAGGGGAAATTAAGACAGAATTGATGGGTCCATAAAAGAGGCTGCGAATTAGCTGTCTTTTCTTTTTTTTTTCCTAGAGGAACTAAATAAATCAGGGTCACCAACCAGAGTCCTGAAGCTTTAAGCAGAGTTTGCAAGCTAAAAAAAATAGTATAGCCTGCTTTTAGGAGCGTCTGAAAGTGATTTAAAAACGTTAAAAGTTCTTTACTAAAGGAATAATCACCCATAAAGGGTTTTAATAATATTTCCAAGAGGTTTTCTTAGTTCAAATAATTAATAGTAATTAATTTGAAAAAAATAAAATAGTATAGCCTGCTTTTTGGCGCGTCTGCAAGCGATTTAAAAACGCCAAATCACCAGTAAAGCGTTATAATAATATTTCCAAGAGGTTTTCTTAATTAAGATAATTAATAATAATCAATAAATCAATTAACTAACTCCCTTCACCCACTCCCATCTATTTCTTACAGATTCCGACTCCACAGAGAACGATGCCGTGGCCACGCAGGACATCCTCACGTGCGGCGCCTGCCAGAAGGCGTTCGCCCTCTCGGACATTGTCAAGTTCATCCAGCACAAGGTGCTGCAGTGCAACAAGGAGAACTATGGCCAGTGTGCCACCCAGAATCCGCAAATGGACCGTGACGCGGAGGAGGGTCGCCCCCTGAGCCTGGTCAATCGTCGCCCCTCGATCTCTGCCCCCATCTCCGCCCGCAAGTCCGCTCCAGCCTCAGCCTCGGCTTCGGCCTCGGCAGCAGCAGCCGCCGCAGCATCCGCAGCATCGGCGGCAGCGGCAGCAGCAGCAGCAGCAGCGGCGGCGGCGGTCAGCAGCAGCACGGCAAGCGGATCGCGGATACACACACCACCACCGAGTCCGGCGGATCTGCTGGCGGACGGAGCCAGCAGCACACCCAAGCGGCTAGTAGATGGTGAGTTCTCCTTATCCTTTTATCCTAATTATTATATCCCAACTAACTAGGATCCTTTTCTTGGCTTAGAAAACGACAATACCACGCCCAAGGACAGCGAGACGGCGGCCACCACACTGGACTCGAATGCCGCCCCCTCGAGTCCGGCTCCGATTGAACGTCTGTCGACCGGCGACAGTAGCTGCGAGCTGGGAGATGACCAGCAGGATCCGGCCAAGGTCAAGCAGGAGCCGTACGAGGAGGAGGCTGCTGCGGCCCTGGCCACACAGCGGCAGGAGGAGCACGAGCATGAGAATGAGGATGAGGATGAGCAGGAGGAGCGCGAACAGTCGGCGGCCAAGCGGCCCAAAATGGAGCTGGTCGATGCCGAGGCCAACACAGTCCACACAGGTGAGTTTTCCCCCGTTCCATGCGCCACAGTACATTCATCCTGGCTAAAAAATAAAACCCCTTCTGGCGCGCATATTTGGGTGGCAAAATTAAAATTCCCTCCACAATTGAAAAATGTGTTTGATGTAAGGCTATGCATGGGCTATATACATATATATATATATATATATATATATGTATGGTTGTGTGTATGTATACGTGCTGATCGGGCCGCGGGCCCTCGGCGATAAGCTGCAGCTGCATTATGAAACCCTCACTCCCGTCTTGGTCTCCTTCTCCCGGAAATCCCACACACAACAAAAAAAATCCAAATAAAAATGTAGAAAAAGCGCGGACACTGCGGGCAGAAGGACTTCAAAGCCCTGCTGATAACTGCAGTGTGTGGCAGGACACGGACACGGACACGGACGTGGACGTGGACGTTTTGTCGAAAAAAGGACACTCGGACAGCGTGACAATCGAAGCCCCTGCACGACTCTCTGTGCCATTCTCTGGCCTTTGACTTTGACATTTCAATGCAAATGCAAAATGATGATGAAAAGCCAAAGACAGCAATAAAAAAAAAAGCAGGACTCGACGAGGATATGGCAACGGTCGAGGGTAACCAGGCAGGACAACAAAGCTGAAGCTGAACGCTGAACGCAGAAGCTGATGCTGATGGTGAAGCTGAAGCTGCCCTCGAGGGTAATTTGAATGCCTCAAAAACAGCCAAGGAATGTCCTCGGCAAAAAAGGAGTGGAAAAAGCTGAGAAGCAAGGGAAGGGGACAGGAACGAGAACGGGGCCACTTGACTGGACAAAGGACATCGCACTGGACTTGACACACGCACAAAAGCGCTAAAAAACACAGGGAAAGGACCGACCAAGCGGGTCAGTTGGAGATTTTCTATATGAATACATATCACGGTCTTTCTTTATGTTTTTTCTTGTTGGACTTGGACACGTGCCAGGACTTGTAGGGGAAAGCAGAGGGGTGAGGTGCCGGGTCAAAGGTCAATTAGACAGCACAGGTAAACAGAAGGAGGCGGAGGAGCAGGAGCAGAAGCAGGACGAAGGCCTGAAAAAAGCGCGGCGAAGGTCGCGTGTCAGCGCCAAGCGATTGACTCGCAACATCAAATAGGCCTTAAAAAAAATATAACAAAATAAAACCAAATGCAGCTTCACCTATTAATACACAGAGAGAAAAGTGAGTGAGATTTTGTAAAGGGAATTTTAGAAATAAAAAAATCATGAAAAACAAAAAACAGCTTTTACCTTTTTACTACAGAATAAACTTAATAAATGATGTATTTAAAGCACATGTAGAGTTTCGTTCAGTGTGGCAGGACTCAGAGGGCTGGGGCAAGGGTTAAAGATACATGCGAGGCCAATTTAACCCTTGAACTTTTGCGCTTTTGACACGAACAGCAAGCGAGAAACAAGAAAAGTCACTGACAATATACGGCGGCAAAAAAAAAAAAAAACAAAATAAAGCAAAATAAATAACAAAAAAAAAAGTTGTTTGACTCTGACAATGCCAACTGACAAGTCGCAGATACAGATACATCCAGCGGATACAGATACAAATACAGATACGGATACAAATACAGATACGGATACAAATACAAATACAGATACAAATACAGATACAGATACAGATACAAAAACAAATACAGAACAGATACAGATACAAATACAGAAGAGATACAGCTACAGAGAGGCGAAGTATCTGCGTTAATTACGCATTGTTTTGCGCTGTTTTTATTTTTTTTTCTCTTCTGACTTCGGTACTTCCCCCTTCTGACTGTCGAACCCAACTCCCCTCCGTCTTTTCGGGCCATTGTTGGCCATTTGGTAATTATAAATATGGAGATGGTGGGCATGGCAACCAGGCATCCCCCAGCCCAGCCTTCCCAGACAGCCTGCCATCCATCCATCCATCCATCCCGAGCGAGCGGTGAATATACATTAAAAAAGCGGCAAACAACTGTCAACAAAATGGATATTTGTTGCAAAAATATACACAAGTGCAGCACACATGTCCTGGCCGCACGAAGGACAGCCAGCCAGCCAGCCAGCGAACTTTTTCCCACCTGTCAGCAGAGAGAGAGTGTTAATTATCAATCTCGAGGCTCAGCGTGTCGCGACCGCAGCGACAATGAAACACCATCAACGGCTGAGTGGGTTAAGGGTTACGGCTTACAGGTTATGGGTTAAGGGTTACGGGTAACGGGTTAAGGCTCAGACCGCAAATTCGCCATTCAATTATTGACTCATGCTGGCACTAAGCCAGGACAGGCAGCTACAAAAAAATAGAAAGAAAGCACCGAATGGTCGAATGGTCGAAATCAATGGCTAATGCCCTCGGCTCATGCAATTTCACGTCCTGCTGGCGAGGCTGGCCGAGGATTAGATGTTGTCCCGGGTCCTTTGTGTAGTAAAAAAAAGCGGAAAAGGAGAGAGAGCTTAGAGGGGGAAAATAAAAGGATGCTCCATGCAAATGCTCTCGGGGATGCTGACAGTTGGCAGAGAGAGCTGCTGCAACAATTATCCCATTACGGGCAACCCTTTTCTGGCTAAGGACTCCGTGAGCCACCCGCTGGCATTGCCCATACGCACTGTGAGCCGTACTGCACTTCCTGGCGGTCAATTTGCCGTTTCCGGTGCTCCAGTCGCTCCAGTCCTCCCCCCAAAAAGGCACAGAGAGAAAGGATTTTATATAGTAAATCTGTATTAAATATTAAATACCTTTTCTCTTTATTTTCTATAAAAAAAATAAGGAGATTACCTTTTCTTATTATTTATTAATATAAAAACAAGAAAGGAAGCTAACTTCGGTAAACCGAAGTTTGTATACCCTTGC
>JAEIIF010005940.1:0-10769 GCA_018874455.1 Drosophila trapezifrons
TGTAAAATCGATGTTTCAATACTAAAACATCGAAAACTTCGATACTTTTCCAGCTCTACTAGGACAGGCTTTACTAATCAATTAATTAAGTGATTAGGCTAATTTAAATATCCCATGACAAACTCATACACTTTTTCGCTATATTCCCTCTGTGGAAAAGAGTATAAAGAACAGACTTTTCGGGGTCGTCAGTTTGGCTGGCACATCGCACAGAAAGGGGGCAGCGAGAGGGGCGGGGACCGAAAGAACGATAAAGAGGAAGGGCACTGCTGACGTTGCAAGCCAGCCGGAAAAAATCTGCTCTCCAGTCGAGAGCGTTTCCGACCAAAATGAAATCAAACCATAATCCAAATTAATGCCACTCAAGCAGTGCAGAAGAAAGCGTCCGGGCCCAAGCAGTGCAATCATGACAGTACGTAGGAAATGGCGACGAAGTCCCGTTGCATCCTTGTAATAGTAACAGTTATTCGCCATAGAACTATAATATTATTCATGTATTTTTATAAATATAAATGTAACTTTATTTTGCCTACCCTGAAGCTATCTGAAAATTATGTTTCTATCTGGAAAAATGATTGGAACGAAATTTAATTTAGCGGTCGGAAATTGGACGACGTGGATTTAAGCAGGAGCGAAATAGAAGACCACTTGAAAACTCGTGGATACAATATAAATACTAAGTTTAGAGGTCGAGATAGTAAATGAATTTTTAGTAATTAATTATTGAAACTTAGAAATGGTCTGAAATGCTAAAATTCATTTTGAAATATATTCGTTTTGGCTAAAATCCAATATGATTATAATTTAAGTAAATATTTAAAGTTCATGAATTGGCCCGTACTATACCACACTTTTCTCGCTGTGTCGAAGAACTATAAGAATATGATTTATGCGTGTTTCATATGCGTCATCTAACTGTCTCTCCGCGTATATGTGTGTATGCTTGTTTATTATTAAGCATGTCCAGCTATTTTTAATTCAACGGAGTTCTTCTTCTTTGTCTTCTGCCTTTGGTTCCTCTTCTACTTCGACTGCTTCTTCGCCCCGTTATTCTTGGTCTTATTCTCCTTTCCATTCGCTTGCTGTGTATGTTTCGGCTACACCTCAATTGAATTGTATAACTCTCCTCTGGGCAAATATCAATTTTAATTGTGCTTCCTCTTCCACGCACTACGCATGTCAACTTGTGCGTATTCAATTGTCCCTAGCCTCCAACTTCTCCTCCCCTTTTGTCCTCTTTCTCCTATTGCTTCTCCTTCTACCACTCCTTCGTGCATACGTGTATACATATGTATGTAGATGTATTGGTGTGTGCTTTAAATTTGGCTTTGTGCTACTGCTTCTTCTTCGTCCTCTCCCACTTGATTCTCTTTTGTTATTGTTGGCTTTATTGCCCTGGCCAAAAGGGAGAAGGGAAAAGAAAAACGAAGCGAGGCAAAAGTAAAAGTGTGTTGAGTTTCCAACCTCAAATTCCCCACACACACACGCACACAAAGAGACAAGGAAAGCGCAAAGAAAAGCATTTCGAAAATTTCCCCATGCGTTGGCGTCGCTGCTTCTGTCTGCTTATGCTTATCTACACAAAAAGAGAAGGATAAACTGAAAGAGAAAGAAAGAAGCACACACATTTTCGGTATACATAATGCAAGCATGCAACAAAGTGGAAAATACCTAAAAAAGAAAAGTACAGATCTTAGCCGTTGAGCGCCACAGGGCGTATACGTGCTCAGCTGTTGCTTCTGCAATTCCACCACCCCCCCCTCCGTTTTCACCGCACGTGCAACAATCGCCACAGCCAACAATAATAACAAGACAAGAGAACTCAACTTGGCCACTCAAAACCTAGGCCAGAGCGAGATGGCTAGCTAGCGAGAGACGGATATACAGTTATGTTTTGCATTTCCAAATGCAACTGCAGTTGAGCGTCACGTTTGTCCTTCTCCTTCTCCTCTGCTTCTTCTGATGTTGCTCCGCTGCTGCTTGCACTGCTTGACGACTGCCCGCTGTTTTATTTATAAAACGGGCCAAAAAAACCAAAGCACATTCACGAGTTCATTCATGACGTCAGCACTGCGCCTTAGGTCAGCGGCCTAGTTTTCTATTGCTGCTGCCCCTCCCCCTCTTTCCCTCGCCCCGGGAGATAATTATGCATTTACATACGGACGACGCGCGTCTGTTAGCCTATTTGTTTGTGTGTGCAGCAAAGTTTTGCCTATGTGAGTTTTACGCCAGGCTAAAAATAAAACTATTATATCTATGTTAAGTCGGTGCACGCAAAGTGAGCATATATACATAAATACATATGTACATTATGTATGTTTCGGGTATAAAAGTGAGAGTATGAGCTAGAATGCAATTATTCATCGATTTTGTCTACCTTTTTTGGGTTTCACACAGAAAATTAGTTCATATTTATGAGATCCGCTTATTCATATATATTTAAGAAATTAAAATATTGCATGCTCAGTTCATTTGAATCTCTATAGAATTCAGTAAATAAATCGAATTGAATCAGTTAAAGTGGTAATGTCTCCACTATATAAAAACAGCCACTAAAACTATGTAATAAATGTTTCCCGTGCAACAGGATTTTTCTTTTCAGTCAGGTGCCAAGGAAAAGGGACAGAAAGCAGAGAGCACTGAGCTCAAAAGCGCGGGAGGGAGAAAGGCAGTCGAGCTTTGTGCAATCTCTCTCACTCTATGTTTCACTCCCTCGCTCTCTCTCTCTCCGTCACCTTGGCTTGGCCACTTAGCTCGCTGCACGCCACTTGTGTGCTCTGTGCCCCGTCCCCGTCCCTCTCCCAGTCCACATCCCCTTTGGTTGCCCTGCAGGGAACTTCAATGAATGCACCGTTGTCCGTGAACTCGGCCACCATGAATGGCATGCGAGCTCGCAATGACGCGGTGACTTTGCGGTTGCACCAAGGGGCTTGGGGCTTACTAGGGCGATGAGAGCACACCTACACAGTACTCTCACTGGAATAAGCATTTCCAAATGGAAAACCATTTTGATTTAAGAGCGATTTAAATAATACCTAACATTGAAAATATGCTAACAATTATTGTATTTGCGTATACGTAATGTGTTTGTCTATATACATATATCAATTTCAACACTATATACAACAAGTTAATAATGAAATTTAAAAATGTAACATAAAAATCAATCATTTTAATTGATTTTTAAGGCTAAAAACTCTTTAGTTCTATATATCTTTTAAAAAAGTTAAACAAATATTACGTATACGCAACGAAACTATTACCTGTTCCACTTAGATAGCACCGGAATCCAGCATTGTGATCCCTTTTAAAATAACTTGTGAACTTTTGCCGACATGTTGCATAACCACATCTCTTTCTTTCTCTCTCTTTCCTCTCCCCGCCTGCAGTTTGCAACTTTATCATTCACGAACGATGTGTCAGCAGCGTGGTAACGCCCTGTTCCGGCATCGCGCCATGCATTATAAAGGTACGTAGCTCCGCATAGTCGCAATCGCAGGATGAACGTAGCTGTCATGTGTCCATGTGTCATTCCCCACAGAATCCCGTGGCCCATTGTTGGTCCGAGCCAACTCATCACAAGAGAAAATTCTGCACAGTCTGCCGTAAGCGATTGGATGAAACGCCAGCGGTGCATTGTTTAGGTAAGTGACACCATATATATGTGTACCCCGTTACTGTCCCAGTCCCAGTCCTTGTCCCCTGTGTCCTCCAACTGCGTGTCAGTTCACCTATTGGGCGGCGATCCTTTGTTAGAACCATCAAGCGAATGATGTGTGCCACGCATAGGTTTTAACAACAATTGAGTTCCCTCAAGAAAAACTCTCTTAAATTTTATATTGATTGTTTATGATATTTTAAAGCAATAAATATAGATAGCAAAAGCATAAAGAAGTTGAAAAGATATTTTTATAAGTTGTTTAAATGGTTTAAGAAAGCATTCAAGCTTTACTCTCCTAACACCATGTTTTTAATAACAAATACTACATCAACTACTAGGACTTGTCCTAAATATAATTTAAATTAAAATATTTAAAGCTACCCTTAAAAGTATGCTACGTTTTCTTTCATAAAAGTTCAAGCCAGGAAAATAACCCTAAAATCCTAAACTTTTCTATTTTATTTTGAAAACCTAATAATCTCTATCTTCAATCCCAGTCTGCGAATATTTCGCGCATATTGAGTGCCAAGATTTTGCGGTGCCCGATTGTACCGAGAATGCCACGTATGTGCCGGGCAAGGAGCTGCTTAATGTGAAGCATCAGGTAAGCGAACAACCTCTCTATAAAGGCTTACAACCAAGACTAAATATGTATTCCCCTCCCCCAACAGCACCACTGGCGAGAGGGTAATCTTCCATCAACGTCCAAATGCGCATACTGCAAGAAAACATGTTGGTCCTCGGAATGTCTCACTGGTGAGTTGAGCTCAGCTCAAAAACAGATCTGGGCTCTGGCTAATGATGACTTTTAATGCTATCCAGGATACCGCTGCGAGTGGTGCGGCATGACGACCCATGCCGGATGTCGCGTGTACCTGCCAACCGAATGTAATTTTGGTATTCTACAACCTATCTACTTACCTCCGCACTCAGTCTCGATTCCGCGCACCGAAGTGCCCATCGAGGCCATCATCGGTGTCCAGGTTAAATCGAAGACGACGCTCGTGCGCGACTACTCGTGTCGTAAGTACAAGATCCTGTCTTAACTGGGATAATCGGGCAGGCCCAGAAGCCCCTTAATAAGCCAGTTCCTGCACTGAAGGGAGAAGAGTCCAATCTGTAGAGGAACTTTTATATGCTAGCGTCTCGAGGTTCTTTTGGATTAATATGCTATCCCTCCATGGATTGTTTTATATTTGAAATACTAAATTTAAACCAAACTACTTGAAAATGAATCAATATTAAAGTTACTACTTGGATATTTTGCATTTTACGAATGTTCAAGTTACCGAGCACCCACTAGGCGACTCTCCCTCTCAGTGCAGGCTGGCCCACATCCGTTCTCGATGGTCACTCACCCCTCTATATAGCGATATAGCAGTACTCACCTTAAATATCCCCAAAATATAAAGTTGCTATCGATGTTGTGTTGTGTGCACACTCCGAAAAACCAGAACTCCAACGATCAGCAATCAGACATCGCTCAAGCTCATCCAGCTCATTCAGATCATGGCAGACCACTCTCTCTCACTCCACCACCAACACCACATCCCTCCACCACCGATGATTTTCCTCGATTTTTTCCCCCTCCCTTGGATTTTTCTATACTTTTTTGATTTTTGATTTACTTTTCGTTTTGTTTTTTCTTTTCTTTTCTCTCTCTTGGGTTTTTTTCACAAACTGTTTCCGTTTTCGGCGTTCCTTGACGCTGTGTTTCTCTGTGTGTGTGTTTGTGGGCGGCCCCGCAGCCAGTCCGGATTTGAGTGGCGGGTCCGGAGCGGCGAGCTGCTCCCCGATCCCGGGAACGGGAGCAATTGCCGGGCTGGGCCTGAAGGAGCTGCTCGAGCTCCACAGGCAGCGGCGTGAGCAATCGAAACAACATTTTCTCCTTTCCACGCCGCCCACGCCCACCTCCTGTGGCTCTCACTCGCTCTGCCACTCGCCCACGCCCTCCTCGCTAACAGTGGGTGAGACCAGCAATGAGGCGGAGCAGGATCGCGATCGGGACCAGCCGGAGGAGGAGCTGGAGGAGGAGAACACGGAGCAGGACAGTGCCCTGCAGCTGACCACCTCCACCTCGAACGTGATGTGCGCCAGCAACCTGCAAAAGTCGCCCTCGGCCAACTCCTCGCTGCACCTGCTCTACACAAGCCTCTTCCGAAAGCTGGGGCAAGGCAAGCGACGACGGAAACGGGGATCTGGCGGCGGCATCTCGCCCAGCGAGGACGAGGACGACGTGGACGGCGGAGTCTGTGATATAAGCGGCGGTGATCTCAGCGACGACTACGACCACTGCGACGTGGCCCTGCGCCGGAGGTCGCTGCGCTCGCGTCAGCCGCGTGATGTCAGCGAGACGGACTACCACGGCGACGCCGAGGCGGAGGCGGAGGGCGAGGGCGAGACGGCGCCGCGGGAGAGCTGCTACGAGACCTCGGACACCGGCGGCGAGCTAACCAACACCGACGACCTCGACAGCAGCCTCAACCTGATCAGCAATCTTAGCTATAATAGTAGTAATAATAGTAACGCCTCCACCTCCAATGCCCCTGGAGGAGCCAGCACCACCGCCGCCTCCGCCCTCGCCAGCACCACTGCCCCGGGAAAGTCCGGACATGCCTTGAGCGTCCAGGGTGGACGCCAGCAACCTAAGACTGGGGCTCCGGCCCAGGCCAAGCCCAAGCCCAAGCCCATACTCATGCCCAAGCATAAGGCGCAGGGCAAGGGCGGCTCCCTCAGCTCCCCGCTTTCCAACTCCAACTCCAGCGATTGCTCCTCGGCCTCGCCCTCGGCCCCGGCGACGCTGCTGCAGCTATCGCCGGTGGGCAGAAGCAAGTCCTTCCAGGAGTCGGCCGGCGTGACTGCCGTTTCGCGCTACAAGAAGTACGGACGCGGCCTGTTCCAGCGCCGACGCTCGAAGAGATCGCCCAAAAGTGCGGCCGGAGCGGCGGCGCCGGCGGGAACCAAGAGCAACTACAGCCTGGACAGGCTTTCGCAGAACATCGAGATCACCATCCAGGACGAGGACGGCAACTACCAGCCGTACGATGATAACTTCCACATGCTGGCGCGCCGCCTGGACGCCACCGATGTGGACGACGATGTGGGCTTCGACGATCTCTACCTGGACGACCGGCCGAGCGGGGCCAGCGACGATCTGGCCTTTGCCGGCGACATCAGCGACGGTGGGGCCAGCAGCCGATCGCGGGCCAGCGACGCCAGCGATGGGCACGTCCTTGGCCGGCTGCTTCGCCAGGTGCGCCAGGGTCTCTCCGTCGGCTGGCGCAAGCCGCGCTACCAGAAGCGCAGAGGTGACTAGCCCACGTACTCCTTACCCTTTTCTCTCTCTCTTTTTGTCTTTGTCTCTCTGTCCCCCGTCCCTGCTAACAGAAATGGGGCCAAGGACGCGAATGTGGACGCGGACACGCTCTCGATCGGTTCGGTCTTGGTTTCGACTGTTCCTTAGTTTGCGCTAACCACCCTCTGTTTTGGTTTTGGTTTCGTTACCCCCGTTCCTTTTACGTTGAGCCACCAAGCCACTGAGTCCCACTAATCGCTAACCATCGAACCACTAATCATCCGCACCATTCCGCCCCACATTGCAAGCCACTAATCATTAACACCGCATAATCGCATGCCAGCACTCGGAAAAATAGCATGAGAGTCCTTCGAACTAACCTTTGATCTTTAAACCTAATTGTATTATTTTTTTAAAAATACTTGTTGAAAAGTAGGATCACAGCTATTTAAATATACAGGGGTGGCTACACATATCACAAGCTTTGAAATCACTTTAAATGGTGTATAAAACTATGCTACAAAATGTGTCAACGTAAAAAACTAATATTTTTCCCCTGAATACGGTTCCTTTATCATTTTATTGCATACTTTTAGACACCTTTTGAAGTGATTTCAAAACCGTATTGATTTTAGGGGCGCACCAGATAGTTAATTATATACAGGGACGATGTGGATTTGAATTCTCTTGAGATGCTCTCCAAAAGTATGCTGAAATGTGTTAAACACAAAAGAAAATCAATCTGCAGTGCATTTGCGATATATAGGATATTTCATTGCATACTTTTAGCCAGATTTTGATTCATTTTAGATGTATAGTAATTTCTGTGGTAACGCGGTACCCTTTTATGAGCTTAAAATAATAGCAAAACACTGTTTAAAATAAAATAAACATATCAGCGATGCCACAGAAATCGTTATAGGTTTGAAATCAATTTAAAACAAGCCAGAAAGTATGCCAAGAAATATTTGGGGCCAAGTCCATTACATTTTGGTGTTTTAATTCGTGTTGCATAGTTATAGGCATAATTTCAATTGCTTTTAAAAATTTACAACGGCTGGGAATTCTATTTAACTTGGATAATACATTTTTTTACTAAGACAAATGCCAATTTTTAGAATAAATTTAAATTAAAAATTAGATATTTAATTAGTAAAGGAAATCAGACTTTGCCTTGCAATTTTTCCGAGTGCAAGAAGTAACTAACACCAGGCCCAGGCCGCTTTTGTTTCTACTAAAAAAAAAAGCCATTCCAAGTGAGAATCTGGCCAGTTACTGACCCACTCTTCTATGTGTGACCTCCAGCACGCAGCATATCCGAGGAGTTCAGCAGCGGCGACACACCCCGTTTCAAGGATGAGGAATCCGCGAGCAAGACCGAATCGGGACATGGACCCAGCAGCGGAGGCGGCAGCGGCGGAGGAGGAGGAGGAGGAGGTGGAGCAGGTGGTTCTTCTACAGCGGGAGCGTCAACCTCCGCTGCCGGTGGCTCCTCTAGCCATTACAGGCCCGAATCCGGTAGCCACAAGTCGGACAAGTCGGAGAAGGATCGCGAGAAGAAGGAGAAGGAGCGCGAGGAGAAGGATATAGGTGAGATACGAAGAAACCCAGATTCCTATAGGAATCGTACTAAGCACACTTTATATCCCCTTCCACAGAGATGATCAAGGTGTTCGATGGCAACAACTCATTCCGACGCCAGCAGTACCGTGTGATCATCGTGCAGCGCACGTACACGCTGGAGCAGCTGCTGACCACCGCGCTGCGGGCATTCCACATCACTCGCGATCCGCAGGCCTTCTACCTGACCGACCTGTACGCGCCCGCCGGCATGGAGGACGCCCCGATGCTGGATCCCACGCCCGTGCTCAGCCTGACGCACCTGGAAGGCAAGCGGCCGGCCATGTACCTCCGGTTCCACGATCGGGACAGGGGCCATGTGCGCGTCTATCCCGGCAAGCTGCAGTGCTCGATGCTGGAGGATCCCTATGTCAGTGTTCCTGTAGATAATAGCACAGTTATTAAGGATTTAATACGCGACGCCCTGGACAAGTTCGGGCTGCAGGATAACCAGATACAGGACTACAGGTGGGTCTAATCGAGGTTTAGGTACTCCCAGATCTTTACTTACTTTTCATTAACCTATGATCCGCCAGGTGCTCGGAGGTGCTGCTCGATCGCGGCGTGACCGAGCGTATCTTGTCGTGGAACGAACGGCCCTGGGATATTATGAAGCAGCTGGGCAAGGACTCCATCCGTCAGATGGAGCTGATGCGTTTCTACATGCAGCACAAGCAGGATCCACATGGCCCCAACATCGCGCTCTTCGTGGGCAACCTGCCCACAGGTCTGTCGCAGCGCAACTACGAGCAGATCCTCAACAAGTACGTGACCGACGAGAACAAGTTCATCAGCATCGGGCCCATCTACTACGAGTACGGGTCCGTGGTGCTCACCTTCGAGGACTCCCAGAAGGCGGTGGGTCTTTCAGAATTCAGTTATCTCCAGAGAAACCCTTTTCATTCGAGCGATTGCCTTGCAGGTGCGCGCCTTCTACAATCTCCGCGAGACGATCATCGAGGACAAGAAGCTTCTGGTGCTTCTCCTGCCGAACATCGAGCCCAGCATGGTGCCCTCCGATGTGAGGCCACTGCTGGTCTTTGTCAACGTCAAGTCCGGCGGCTGTCAGGGCTTGGAGCTGATCTCCAGTTTTAGGAAACTGCTGAATCCCTATCAAGTCTTCGATCTGGACAATGGCGGTCCTCTGCCTGGGTATGGGATCTGAGTCCCGCCTCTGTTTGCTAATCTAATCATTTTGTTCTCTTATATCCCCAGCTTGTACGTGTTCCGTCAAATAACAAACTACAAGATTCTGGTTTGCGGTGGCGACGGCACCATCGGTTGGGTGCTGCAGTGCCTGGACAACGTGGGTCAGGACTCGGAGTGCTCCAGTCCGCCCTGCGCCATTGTTCCCCTGGGAACTGGTGAGTAAAGCTAAGCTAACTGTAAAATACCTTAATATATATATGTATATCCCTTAATTAAAATCATCTATAATCCCTATTCCCCGAAACCCCCTTAGGCAATGATTTGGCTCGCGTTTTGTGCTGGGGCTCCGGGTATACCGGCGGTGAGGATCCGTTGAATCTACTGCGCGACGTCATCGAGGCGGAGGAGATCCGACTCGATCGCTGGACGGTTGTCTTCCATCCGGAGGACAAGCCCGAGGAGCCGGCCATGAAGGCGCCCTCGCAAACAACCGGTAAGAAGAAGAAGGCACACCAAGCACACCTATCGCAATCGCAACAAACCAATCAGCATCATCAATTACCGGCTCTGACATCGAGTGATATATCAGGTCATTTGGTGTTTTCAAAACTTCGTTCGTGTGTTCTTTCTCTACGTTACATTACATAGTGCCTAACCCCCCCACAGACTTCGATTCCCACCTAGTCCAAGTCCCAGTTCCAGTCCCTATCCCTTCACCCAAGCGACTCCTTTTGTGTTGTAATTAAATCTATCCCAATCCAGCTGTAATATATCGCTGGTTCCACACCAAAAAAAAAACCAAATCAAATCTTGAACATAACCCCCAAGTTGTAAAATAAGAAAAGCCAAGTAAATGTGGAAGAATCTATGAGCAGATATAATCAGTTTAAACTTTATAAGTTCCTATAAATCCCAAAGCTTATTATACATAATTAAAATCTATGCTAGAAGCTAAATCTGATTGTAAATCTGCCGTAATTACTTACTTAGGGCCGTTTTCTACCGTCCCTGTTAAACTGCTTGACAGCTATCTGTCCAGAAAAG
>JAEIIF010005967.1:0-13700 GCA_018874455.1 Drosophila trapezifrons
ATCTTGAGAATCACAGCGCCACGCTTGCGTTTATGAATTTTCGGCTGTGCTTAAATGTTGAAGGGCCAGAGGGGGAAGCTTTTTTCTTTCTCCTTCTTTGTGTGTGACTTGGGCTTTATCGCTATTGAAAGCTACAAATGATTTTGAATGAAAAACGATTCTTAAAACTATTATTGTCTTTAAATAAAGCTTTAAGCAGTTAGGAAAGTGCAAGGAAATCTCGAGGGTATTAAAATATTCCTAAGAATAAAGCTTTAGCGGTTAGAAAAGTGCGAGAAAATCTCTAGAGTATTAAAATATTCCTAAGAATTAAAGTGGATCTCTCAATTCGCTCCAATTTTTCTTCAAGTGCCGGAATGGCCCACCGAGTGGGTGGAGCGGGTTGAGGTCGCATAGTTGCAGCGCGCCGACGGAGATGAGATAGGCCGTACGGTCCCGGCTGCTTCTGCTGCCTCTGCCTCTGACCAGTCCAGCGAATCGTTTACATGTGCATTAATTCCTAACGCCGCTTAATTTTCTCCGGGGCTTAATGGCTCCGATTCGGATCCAGCCCCGGGTCCATGTCCATTAAGCTCGGAGAATGCGTCTGTCTGCTGCTGCGGTGGTGGCGGCTGGATATATGTTGAAATTTCCATCTTTATGGCCGGCAGCAGCATCAGCATCAGCTTTAGCTCCAGCAAATTGGAATAATGAACGTGGGTTCAATTATCGCGGGCAAACAATCGTGGCAGCCACAAAGAGCGCTAATAGATTTTCTACCGCTTAATACCCTCGGATCTGTCGGATCTTGGATCTTGCTTCCTCCGGAGGCGGCGGCGGCTGGCTGGCTCTCACAGCTTTCTTTGCAAACAAAACAAAGCCAAAGCCCAGACCAAACCAAACCGAACCGAACGGAGCCACATCCGACCAAAGACAACAGAAAAATGTTTTCGGGGCCGGAGGCAATTAGTGTGGAAATTTCACTTGCAGTTTTTAGCACAGATTAAGCTTACGATTTCTGACTGGGATTAGCATGAACAATTATAGATGGAGGTCGGTTGATAGTATGTCTGTATGTAGTTTATAATAATAATAGTTGTGCTCAAATCCCAGCCACAACTACTGACTGCCATTGTGTCGTTTACTTGGAATCGGAGCTATGAAAACTGGTACCGTTAGTAGTAAGGGAACTCCCCCGTTCTCCGTCCCGCTTCAGCTTTAGCTCTTCGGTTCCCCGGAACTCTCGTCAACCCTATAAACTCCCAAATTATTCAAGTTAATGGCTGGTTACTTGAGTCGGTCATGCGATCACTAGCGGATAGGGCTATATAGAGATGTGATGGAGGCGGTTCTGGAGGCGGAGAACCAAACACACAGTGGGTCACAACTGCGCAGAATGAACTACGAGACCAGACCGGGAAGCTAATCTGGCATTTGTATGCCCAGAGACGACTCTTCCGCATGCCGCCAAAAAGACAAAAAAACGCTGCGGAAAATGCAAAGGGAAAGTTGCCTGTTGGACGGATTCGAAGGTGGAGATACCCTGGGAGAGCTTGAGAGGAAAAAAGGGAAATTTAATAGGGAAAGGATTTCTCAGGATTTGTAAATATTTTTCAAAAATTAGAATTTTAAATTCAAGATAATATTTAATAAGTTTGTCTAGATAAATATAATATATAATCCTAATGGATATAAAACATTCCTAAGAAATTATAATTCAAGTTCCCCATGAAGATCTTAAAGCAACTCAGGTCTTTGACATGGTATTTCATATTCTAACAGCTAATTCTTATGGAAGAAATATATATCCAACAGAAACTAAACCCTCTACAAAAAGTTTCTCTAGATTTTGTAACCAAAACTAAAGCGCTTTAAGTAAAGTTATAAAAGCAACGTTATGCTACACGACATAATTGCAAATAAAGTGACAAATAATAATTTTTTTACAGCTCACAAAAAGAAATTGCAGAATTTTTAAGAGCTTTGTTCTAGAAAGAGACAATAAACGGTTTAAGTTACGACATTTTTTAAAACTTTCCAATAGTCGTCGAATAAAGATGGGATAAAGTTGCAAAAAAATAATGTTAAATAGAAATATAAATAGCGAACGAATTTTTTAAACATTTCCAGCTGCAATTTATATTTGACTTTATATTGTTACCCAAAATATTATTTTTAAATCAATTTTGTACCAATGATTTCATTGCTTACTAACATTAATCTTAAAGAAATTGTTTATTTATATATTTTTAAAAGCATTTTATGAATTTTTTACTCATTACTTACTTTTATTTGCTATTTTCCCAGCCGCCGTGACAGACTCCCCCATCAAGATCATTCGGCTGCCGGCACAGGCGCCAGTGATTCGTTACCGCAGCGCAGATGCGGCGCCCGACTCGCTGCTGATCAACTACCGCCAGGATGCCCAGCCGGAGCTGTCCTCCACGTTGATGCAGGCACCCGGAGCGGCGGCCGCTGCACTGGAGTCGCTGCTACGTGAGGAGACAGAGCAGCAACAGCAGGCGCAGATGGGCAGGCGGAACAGGGCCAGCGCCGGCAGCACCGGCAACTGTCCGCGTTCGTGTCCGCCGAGCTTGACCGTGGGAGCAGAGCCCGTGTGCGGCAGCGATGGCCTGATCTACGCCAATCTCTGTGAGCTGCGCAAGAAGACCTGTTCCAGAAGCGGCGTGTCCCTGATCAAGGATGTCCGCGATGGCTGTGAGCGTTCCAAGGGCTCGGACTGTAAGCATCGCTGCAGCACAGAGAAGGATCCGGTTTGTGGAACGGACGGACGCACCTATCTGAATCGCTGCATGCTGCGCGTGCAGTCCTGCCGCGTGGGCTTGGCTGCCGTGAAGCTATCCCACGTCGGGCCCTGCAGCAACACGAGTGCGGTGCGTGAATCCTGTCCAGTGGATTGTAATAGTGCCCCCAAGGACGGACCTGTGTGCGCCTCCGATGGCAATGTGTACAATTCGACGTGCGAGATGAAGCTGCACACGTGTGGCCAGGGCGTGGTGAAGACCAGCAGGAAGCACTGCCAGTCCACGAGAATGTGCCGCGAGTCCTGCTGGCGGGTGGCCAGGCCCACATGCGGTTCCGATGGGCGTCTGTACGCCAGTCCCTGCAAGATGCGGTCCTCCAATTGCGGCAAGCATGTCTTTGAGGTGCCGCTTTCCTTCTGTATGCCGCAGGAGCGGCACGGCAGCGCCGCTGATGCCTGTCCGACCGACTGTCCCAAAGCGGAGGCCGATGCTCCGTCGCAGTATGTGTGCGGCAGTGATGGCAACATCTACTCTTCGCTCTGTGAACTCAAGATGCTCAACTGTGGGTGAGTTCAGATAATAATAATAATAATATTAAGTAAATAAATAAATACTAAACCCAATCCCTTTTTCTTTCAGACCGCAGCGCAAGTCCATCCAGAAGGTGAGCATGGACAAGTGCAAGAATCGCCTGACTCGCTGCAAGCAACTGCCGCCCTGCAAGGACTTCAACAGCCTGTTCGGCTCCATCTTCAGCTCGAAGCGAAATGACAAGCTCTGCGGCACAGATGCCAAGACCTACAACAATGAGTGCGAGCTGGCCCATGCCACCTGTCTGTAAGTGTCCCTAAATAGGATTTAAAATCAGTTACTAATTCTTTAATCTTATTCCCAGACGCGGCGTGAACCTGGCTCACATTGGACCCTGCACGGACCTTAATACGCCCGCTAAGGACTGCGGCGATGCCTGCACACGAGCGGACCTGGAGCAGCAGCCGGTGTGCGGATCGGATGGCAACACCTTCGCCTCCATGTGCGAGTTCAAGAGGCGCACCTGCAATATGCGTGTGGTGGCCGTTTCGCTGAAGAATTGCGCCCTGACCGCCGACTGCGAGTCGGACTGCGATGCCCAGCCGCCGAGCTTTGTGTGTGGCTCGGACAATAACCTGTACAAGTCCGAGTGTCATATGCGCAAGGAGAATTGCGGCAAGCATGTGTTTGTGGTGCCGCTTAAGCGATGCCTGGCCGCCTTCCAGCTGAAGGGATGCGCCCGCATCTGTCCGCGGGAATTTGAGCCGGTGTGCGGCAGCGACAATAAGACGTATCTGAATGACTGCTTCCTGGAGATCGAGAACTGCAGGGCGAACCAGACGGTGAACGTCAACTACTATGGCGCCTGTGGACGCCCCGAGGCACCATCTACCAACTTCCTCTACTAGGATTTTGGGCGTGGCGCCTGCATTACACACACTTGGCATTTAATATTTTTAGGCTATAGTCTTGTATTGTACTTTTTTTAAAAGCGATATTTATTGAGTTTTGAATTAAAGCCCCCCCAACGAACTTACAAACTTAGGAATGCACTTGAACCCCAGGCCAGGAGCTTACATCTTCTCTAGGCGGAGTCATCGAAAAGCTTGCTCAGCATGGCATTAATCTCGTGCGGCCTGTATCTCACGTACTTGTCGGGATTCTTGCTGAACTGAACGGAAGCGTACCTAAAAGGGGATGCAAAATTATATTAGAAAGATGCCTAAACCTCGTTACTTGAGCTTACATTTCGTAGAAACGATTGTATTTGGGCAGTATGTGCTCCACATTATCACGTTTGATGCCTTCGCGTAGGATAACATCGGGTATGGAGATGCCGCGCTGGATTTTGCAGGCCTCCTCGAAGTCCTTATTGAAATTCTATAAGAAAAACGCAAATCAAATGAAAAATAAGTTAGAAAAACTATAATTTACTTAGGAAACCCACCGAAAACCTCTCCTTCAGTACACTACGATCCTTATCCTTGACTTTGCCGGCCACTGGCTTGGGTAGCTCATCCATTGAATAGATTCCCAGCAGCATCTTGGACCAGGTCTTCTGGTAGCTCGCCTTTAGCTCGCGTATCATTTCCAGGTAGCTGTGCTCGCATTCCGGCTCCGCCAGCGTAACCAAGTCAATGAGGTTGGAGCGCTGCAGCGACTTGAGGATGTAGTGGATGTTGTTAAGGCGGAAGAGGTGCTTGGTGGCCTGATCATTGTACTGCTCGCACTTGTTCATAATGGACAGATTCAGCTCAGCCAAGGCTTTTTCTGATTATAAATAAAATTGAATTAAGAAGAATACTAAAAGATGGGTTAATCTTTCTTACTTATGTAAATAGCTAGGAGAGCCTTGTTCCTCTCCTCGCCCGGCAGCGCCTTCTTCATCAGAATGGTGTCCAATTGCGTGGAGTATAGCACATCCTGTGCCAAAATGGAGCCAATCACGTCAAAGTGCTCGTACAAGTGCTCGATAAACCAGATCGTATTGGAGGTGAGCTCATGAACGGTGGCATCCTTGGGAACATTGCTCTGTCCCACAATATTCGTGCTGGATTCCCCCTTGACCACGTCCAGGAAGTGCTCTAGTGCCTTCGCCCCTGTATGCTGCAACTTGTTCAGCACCTTGGTTAGCTGTTCCCTCTGGGCGGGATCATAGGTACGCTCGATATCCGGCTGCAGCAGGATAACACGCTTCAGAGCGGAGAATATACCCAGGGCCGAGGTCCACTCCTTGCGGGAGATGCAGCGCAAGATACGCTGCGTGATGGCCTCGGCATCCTTGACCACCAGCTCGATGGCGTTGTAAGCCAATCTCGCGAATACTTCGTTGTGCTTCGACTGCGGTATAATGTCATGCATGATGGCGCGTTCCCAGTTGAGCAGCCGCTGCAGTCCCAGCAGCATAACCAAATACTTGTCCAACTCCTGGTCACCATCCATCAGATCCTCAGAGGTCAAATGGTCGCTGTGCGACGAAGCCTTCTTGATGGAGAACCCCGTGGACTGTTCAATGGTCTGTGTGGCCCGCAGATACAGCTTGTTGGCCTTCTTCTCGAAGCTAGGGTTGGTAATTAAAGTACTTGGATTATATCTGGTAAAATGATGTCAGATTTAAGTCTCACATTTGCTGAAGGCGAGCTGAGGTATTCTTCTTGGGTTCCGTCTGGCGTCCACTATGACGAGGTCTCTGCAATAAGTTGCGGAAGGGTTTAGGTAATTGATAAATGATTTCCCTTTTAAATTTGCAAATTAAGTAAACTGGCTGTTTTAAATACACTTTTAAATTAAGAGAAACCCAACCAAGTTGCAGGATTATCATTAATCATACATTCTTCTGAGAGTTACTACTTATCAGAGATCAAAAAGGTTATTTTCAAGACCACACATTTTTTATTTTATTAATTTGTAAGCTTAAGACGTATTTAAGAGACCAGCTTTTATAAAAATAAGATGCTGACCGTTTGCTTACATAAAACATATAGATTATTCCGAATTATATTATTTCGAATTTAAAACCTTTTCGGCACAAAAATTTGTTTAAACTTATAAAATATAAAATGCAGACACCAGGTCGCTTACAAACATTTTTAAATAATCCTATTAATTATCCTTATATTGGAAAATAACATAAATTCTCTTCACATAAAACACATTTTAAAATATATTTATTTAACCCTGCCAGAGGGACTTAAAGAGCATTGATGGCATCCATAATGCGATTACAATCCTCATCGGCATTCAAGCCAATCTTCTCCAGATCATCCCGACCCATGGAGGCCAGGGTCACCATATCGATGTGGGCCTTCTCAAAGTGACGGACATAATGCTCCAGGCCGATATGCACGAGCACTTGCTCCACGTTGCGGGCATGATTCACCACATACGAGTGATTCGAGGCTGTGACGGAGCGGCGGCGTGACTCCACCGTCAAGGAGGTCTCCGAGTCATCCGAACAGGTGTCCGGGCTGCTGCTGCTGTTGTTCTTCATCTCCAGTTCCCGTTTACATTCCTGCTCCGCAATCTCTTCGTAGGGCTGGGGCAGCACAAAAATCGGAGGCTTCAGCTCGGTGTGTTGGATACGCTTTTGCTTTTCCTGATACCCCCGCGGATGCTGCTGCAGCTGCATCTTCATCGGCGGCTTCTTGAACGCCTCAAAGCGCATGGGCGACACCGGACTCTTCTTCGGACCCATGCCCTCGATCGGCGAGAGATTGGGCGAACGGAAGTCACCGAAGATGGGCGTGGAGCAGCGCACACTGGTGTTGCTCACATTCAGGGTGTTCCAGCTGCGTTCCTTCAACTTTGGAGTGCGGTTGAAGGTGTAATTTTTCTTATTCGTGGGAGTACGGCAGTTCTCCATTTTGGATGCACAGTAATTTCTTTTTTTTTTAAATTCTTTTACTGAAAAAGACGCGTTCTCGGCAAACTCTAGTTGGCAAATGGCGACCATAGGAGCTAGCTGGCATTCCAACTGCTCCGGGAGCTTTCTCGCTCAAGTGCCGTTATCCGAGGTAATGAGAGAGAGGGAAACAAGGAAAAGGGAGCAACGAACGAGAGCCAGATAGCGATGGGAAAGGTACCAAAGTAACCAAGGTACGTATGGTACATGGTGCAAATATGCTTAAAATAATATATAAGGTTGCACATGTACCCTAATGATAGGTACTTGAAAAAAGGTACCAGATTATTAATAAAATAATCTATAATGTATTAGGTATTATGTACAGGTTAACCAAATAATAATTTAGGTACAGTACATGCTAAAAATAATTAATTACCGTACCTATTAGGTACTACCTTTATAAGCCAAAAAAAAACCTAAAAATTCTATACATAAATACCCTAAAACTACTTTTCCCCACTAGAAGTAATTAAAAGACTTTGCTACTCACCAGCGCTTCGTGGCCCCAGCTGTTGCTCTTCTGGTGATCCTTGAGCAGCTGCAGCGAGCGCAGAACCACATCGCCCCGTTCCGTCGCATAGATGTGGGTGTACTCCCGCAGATTTTGCTCCAGCCAGTGGGAGATTGTATAGAGCTCCTCGCGGGTGGTCTGCGACAGCTGCCGGAACGAGGTGTACTCGTCGCTGGAATCGTCTTCGATGTAGATGAGATCCAGCAGCTCCACAGGCTTCAGCGGAGCACTGTGCTTCTTCAGCAGCATGCTGTAGTGCTGGTTGAGACCCTCGCAGCCGGTGTTGAACAAGCTGGTCACGTTCTCCAGCTCCACGCTCTGGGAGTTGTTGTGCAGGAAGTAATCCATGGCCGCCCGCAGCTTGGCCAGAGCGTCCAGGAAGACAGAGATGTTTCCCTCAATTGGTCCTTGATGGATAAGTTGGCACACCTCCTGCGAGACATCGTAGTGCGAGAGAACACTCTCCAGGCAGTTTAGAGTGGCTTCCAGATCTACGGAAAAGAGAGGCGTTGACGCATTAGTGCTCTGGCAATCCCTTTGTTTATCTTTCCCCTAACTTTGCTGCCTCTTCTGAAGCTGCTCTGTCTCCTGGTAAACGGGTAGGATGGTCTGCTCCAGGTTTCCCAGGCGCTTCTCGAACACGGTCAGTATACTGGACATTTGCGTGGAGAGATCATGGTACTTATCCACTCGGTCTTTCAGCAGCGCCAAGTTGGTTGTTTCCTAAGGAAATTCAAGGTAAATATGGGGTCTCTCATGTTGACAGCTAGATTTACCTTTTCCAACTTGTTGTGCGCCTGCAATGAACTGTCCAGGTTGTTCATTTTCTTCCGGATATATCTTAAATTTCGTTGAAATCCTCTAGTTTACTGCTGGGAAGTGTAAAATAAATAATTATATTATTCGGCTGGCACAGTCTTGGACATTTTTAGGTGATTTTGCGATGGTCACACTGTTTTGCCAGTGCTACCAGTTTTATTCACTTTAAAACAGTTTTTAACGGGAATTTAAGAATATAAATATTGTTAATTCTACATGATTTTAATATATTGGTTAAGAGTATCATTTGTAATAAGTTTACTCTGTATGTAGTACACTTATAAGCTAGGTTCTAAACTTTAGCTACTAAAAACAGGTTTAAACAGGTAAATCTATCTCAAAAATAGCCAAGCTCCCATCTCCATTCTAGACGCCAACTTTTGTTGTGGCCTCCGGTTGCCATGGAATCTGTATGTAAACAACAAATCTAGAACCCGGAATTTTTTACCAACTATGCAGCTGCTCTAGAAGATTAACCACAGATTGTTCCAAAAATGAGGGGCGTACTCAAGTGGCTGGAACGGATAGAGTTCCCCAACAGCAAAGACAACGAGATCAGGTGAAGTTTTCCCCGGAAAAACAACAACCTGTTGCTCCATAACGGTAACTGGTAAAACCTCTCTTGCTTGCAGCGTTCACAATGTTTGCTACGCTCCCGATGGCAGCCAGTTGGTGGTGGCCGCCGGCGACCGGCTGCTCATCTATGATCCGAACGACGGTTCCCTACTGAACACCCTGAAGGCGCACAAGGACACGGTCAACTGTGTGGCCTACTCCCGAGATGGCAAGCGATTCGCCAGCGGAGCCTCCGATAAAATGGTCATTGTGTGGTCACCACAGCTCGAGGGGCTGCTCAAGTATTCGTGAGTAAATGTAGAAAACATATTTGAAATTTAAATTATATTAATTAAGAGCTGAATTTAGAAAAAACGTATTTTATATTCAGTTAACATATTTATTATTCCAATTCTTAGACTTGGTTTATAAATAAAAGGAACTTTAAAACAAAACAAACGTATAAATATAGAATTTAAGACATCAAAATATTATCATCGCTTTATTAGAAAATATTATTTGTAACTTTTCTAAACTAAAGAAATCATTTAGAAGTGTACCATAAATCTCTGTGAAGTTAAAAATCAATTGAAATTGTATCAAAAAGTAACCTAAAAAATAAAAATAAGAATATACCTTAAAAATCAACAAATTTAGACTGAAATAGGAACCCAAAACATTTTGTTGCATACTTTTAGAAGCGTTTTGAATTGATTTTAAATCTCTAGCAATTTTAGTTGGCCTTCCTTATTATTTATCAATTGGTATATATTATAAAATCTTTTAGAAGTGTACCATAAGTCTCTGTGAAGTTAAAAATCAATTAAAATGGTGTCTAAAATTAACGTTATAAATCAAATTAAGAATACACGTTAAAAATCAGCAAATTTAGACTGAAATAGGAACCCAAAACATTTTGTTGCATACTCTTAGAAGCGTTTTGAATTGATTTTAAATCTCCAGCAATTTTGGTGGCCTTCCTTATTATTTATTAATTGGGATATAATATTTAAAAAGCAAGGAACTTACATAAACTCATTATTCCAGTCATAGCGACTCCATACAGTGCATGAGCTTCAATCCCGTCTCTCACCATCTGGCCTCCTGCTCCCTGTCGGACTTTGCCTTCTGGTCAGCGGACCAAAAAGCAGTGCAGAAGTACAAAATCTCCGCTCGCGTGAATGGCTGCTCCTGGACCAACGATGGACAATACCTAATCTTGGGCCTGGCCAATGGCACCATTTCCATACGCAACAAGCTGGGCGAGGAGAAGGGGCGCATTGATCGCCCCGGAGGACCCAATAGCAACGTCTTCAGTGTCCAGTGCTGTCCGGCCAGTGGTCCTGGCAGTGTGGACACCATTGGCGTTGTGGACTGGAGTCAGACGCTGTCCTTTCACACGCTCAGTGGCCAGATGATTGGCAAGGAGCGAACTCTGGGCTTCGACCCGCTGTGCCTGCAGTACTTTCCGAGTGGCGAGTTCTGTTTGGTCGGCGGCTGCACCGGGGGACTCCATTTCTTTACGCGGGAGGGCATTCGACTGGGAACCCTGGGCGACAGCTTCGACACCTGGATATGGACAGTGGCCCTGCATCCCAACGGCCAGTCCTACACCATTGGCTGCCAGGACGGAACACTGGCCTGCTTCAACATCGCATCGAGCACGGTTCATGCACTCTACCGCGAGCGGTATGCCTTCCGGGAGAACATGTGCGACGTGATTATCCAGCACCTGATCTCCGGCCAGAAGGTGCGCATCAAGTGCCGGGATTTGGTGCAGAAGATAGCCATCTACAGGAATCGATTGGCTGTTCAGCTGCCGGAGCGCGTGGTTCTCTACGAACTGAGCTCGGGAGAGGATCAGCCGATGCACTACAAGGTGCGAGAGAAGATCCAGCAGAAGTTCGACTGCAGCCTGCTGGTGGTGTGTGGCCGCCATATCGTCTTGTGCCAGGAGAAGCGACTGCAATGCCTGGATTTCTCCGGTGTCCTGCAGCGCGAGTGGATCATGGACTCCTTTATACGCTACATCAAGGTCACAGGTGGTCCTGTGGGTCGCGAGGGACTGATGGTGGGCCTGAAGAGTGGCCAGGTGTTCCGGATCTTTCTCAACAACTCCCTGCCGCTGCTCATCACCACGGCGGTGTCAGCCGTTCGCTGTCTTGACATAAACTCCAAGCGGAGCAAGATCGCCGTGGTGGACGATGTGGGACGCTTGGTGGTGCGTGACATAGTCAACGACACGATCCTGTACCAGGACACGGGCGTTAACAGCGTCACCTGGAACACACATCTGGACTCGATGCTGTGCTATACCCACACCACCGGCGGATTGAGCGTTCGCGTGGGTAATCTACCGCCGAGAGCGCCACAGAATATGCACGGCGTGGTGGTGGGACTGTGCGGAGCCACTGCCTTCTGTCTGCGTGGGAACATCATGCACAACACCCCACTGGCTCTAGGATCCACCATGTGGCAGTTCATAGAAGCGGGCTTGTTTGAGTAAGTTACATTTTACCCTAGAGAGATTTCGTCTAATGAAAGTTTATTTCTATCCACAGGGAAGCTTACCAGGTGGCTTGTCTGGGCGTGACCACCAGCGACTGGGAGGGACTGGCCCAATCCGCCCTGGAAGCCCTCCATATCAACATAGCCCGCGATGCCTACGTCAAAGTGCGAAACCTTCCCTGGCTCAAGCTGATCGGAGAGCTGCGGGACCAGCAACAGCGTTCGGCTGTGCCCAAGGAAGTGCTCCTCGCGGAGAACTGTGCCTTTGCCGGGAAATTTAAAGAGGCTGCCCGCCTATTCCTCAAATGCGGTCACTCGTCTCGAGCCCTCGAGATGTACACGGACCTGCGGATGTTCGATCTGGCTCAGGAGTACATCAAAGACGGAACGGCCCAGGAGAAGAAGGAGCTGGTCCGCAAGCGGGCCGAGTGGGCCTATTCCGTGAAGGAGCCGCGTGCTGCTGCCGAGCTGCTGCTTTCAGCGGGAGAGAATCAAAAGGCCATTGATATTGTGGCAGAGCAGGGATGGGCCGATGTGTAAGTAAATCAAAGGGAAATATTACAAAAGATCTAAAGAAGTTCTGTTCTTTCAGGCTTTACGACATCGGACGTCGTCTGAGTCTCACGGAACGCGATGCCTTAGAGTCGGTGGCTCAGAAGCTGAAGACCCTCAAGGCTCTCCCCTTGGCAGCTGAGATTTTCAAGAAACTGGGCGACGAGGCCCAAGTGGTGCAGCTGCACGTAGAGGTTCGCGACTGGCCGGAGGCCTTTCGATTGGCGGAATCCTTGCCAGAACTGCTGCCTACGGTGCACTATCAGCATGGCCAATGGTTGGCCGAAACCGATCAGTTTATAGAGGCGCATCAGGGTGAGTTAATACCTTTGGCTAATTAGTAATAATCTCTTATTAAGTCTTTCCTTTTTAGCCTACCTGAAGGCAGGACGCACCAAGGAAGCCAATAGACTGCTAAAGCAGCTAAGCAACACAGCCATTGTCGAGGAGCGTTACTTGGACGCCAGCTACTTCTACTGGCTGCTGGCCAAGCAGTATTTGGATATCTATCATGCCAAGGAGTGGGTTTGAATGCAATTTCCATAGAAATTCTTCCTAAATTAGTTTATTTCAGCGAACAAAACCCCATTGATCATCACCTGACCGAGTACAAAAATCATTTGCGCATTGCCAAGGTCTACTATGCCTACAGCGTGATCTATAGCTATATGAAGGAACCCTTTACAACCCATTCCCCAGTCAGCTTGTTCAACGTGAGCCGCTTTATACTCAACGAAGTGGAGCACAAGGGTGTCCCCAAGGGTGTTAGCATGTTGTGAGTTAATTACCTAACTGCAAGGTCTTTGATTATTGATATTAATCCTTAATGTCTTCATTTCAGTTCCGTTCTTTTTACTCTGGCCAAACAGGCCAAGTTTTTGCAGGCCAACAAATTGTGTTTGCTTATCAATAAGCGTTTGCAGTCGCTAAAGCCACCAGCTGGAGTACAAGAGCAGATTGATGTGGGTTGGATAGAGATTCTCTAGTAAACTTTCAAGTATAAACTCTTTTCTTTCGGCAGCTCAACTTTTTGAATAGCAAGGCCTGCAAGAGTGGCTTTAACGACCCCGAGGAGCTGTTGCCTCTTTGCTACAAGTGCTCGAACTATAGCCAGCACTTGAATAGCAATTGTTGTCCCACCTGCCGCCAGGATTACATCTTCTCTTTTGTTTCATTTGGTAAGAGGGCTCAGTTCTCCTTTAGCTTGGTTCTTTTTTCGTGGTTTGGAGTTAGTGGTTGAAGAGTGATGTGTGTAAGCGGTGTATGTATGTAAGACTGTGTAGGAGAAGTAGAGAAGAAGAAAAGCAGAACAGCAGTAAAAGGAGAACAGCAGTAACAGCAGATCAACATCAGAACAGCAGATTAACAGCAGTAACGACAGTAACAGTAGAACAGCAGTAACAGCAGATTAACAGAAGCATAGCAGCAGGAGAATGCAGCAATAGGAGAGAGCAACAGCAGGCGAACAGAGAGAAAGAGGAGAAAAGCTGACAACTAAGCAGAAAACTTGTATTTTTCCAACTTATACTTTAATACTTACATCTATAATAATAATAAAACCAAGCTGAGTTAACAA